>JAKELJ010000072.1:32759-55804 GCA_025594165.1 Tamias sibiricus
AGGGGCACAAGATAGAATCATTTTGTCAGAGTTTCATTGAAATACACAAAGAAACCTACTACCCAGAAGCTAAGAAACATGGAATTATTTCCAGATGGCTAAAACGCTTCTCTGTTAGTTTGAAACTCTTTTGCTACCTAGTGATTCAGCTTTGAGATACTTGGACCAGGAGAGAAGCACAGTGTGCTCTTGTGAACTAAAGTGTTGTTCTGCGTTTTTAAAGTTCTAGCATTAACCATTTAAGTATTAAACTCAAAGGCGTTTTCAGGCATTTTCGCCTAATTATGGTAAACATCCAATAGACTGTAAACAAAACACCCGTGATGGTGGGATGACCAAACTTGGGGAGCCTTGATGGTCACATGAGAGAATCATTTCTTCAGAGTTTCATTGAAATACACAAAGAAACCTAGTGCCCAGAAGCTAAGAAACATGGAATTATTTCCAGTTCGCTAAAACACTTTTCTGTGAGTTCGAAACTCTTTTGTTACCTAGTGATTCAGCTTTGAGATACTTGAACCAGGAAAGAAGCACAGTGTGCTCTTGTATTCTGAAGTGCTTTTCTGCATTTTCAAAGTTCTAGCATTAACCATTGAGGAATTAAACTAACAGGCGTTTTCAGTGAAATTCGCCTAATCAGGGTAAACATCCAATAGGCTCTAAACAAAAAACACGTGATGGTGGATTGACCACATTTGGGGAGCCATGAGGGGCACAAGAAAGAATCATTGTGTCAGAGTTTCATTGAAATACACAAAGAAACCTAGTTCTCAGAAGCTAAGAAACATGGAATTATTTCCTGTTGGCTAAATCGCTTTTCTGTGAGTTTGAAAATCTTTTGCTACCTAGTGATTCAGCTCTGAGATACTTGAACCAGGAAAGAAGCACAGTGTTCTCTTGTGATCTGAAGTGCTTTTCTGCATTTTCAAAGTTCTAGCATTAACCATTGAGGAATTAAACTAACAGGCGTTTTCAGTGAAATTCGCATAATCAGGGTAAATATCCAATAGGCTCTAAACAAAAAACCCGTGATGGTGGATTGACCAAATTTGGGGAGCCATGAGGGCACAAGAGAGAATCATTTCGTCAGAGTTTCATTGAAATATACAAAGAAAACTAGTACCCAGAAGCTAAGAAACATGGAATTATTTCCATTTGGCTAAATCGTTTTTTTTTCTGTGAGTTTGAAACTCTTTTGCTACCTAGTGATTCAACTTTGAGATACTTCAACCAGGACAAAAGCACAGTGCGCTCTTCTGATCTGAAATGCTTTTCTGCATTTTCAAAGTTCTAGCATTAACCATTGAGGAATTAAACTACAGGCGTTTTCAGTGAAATTCGCCTAATCAGGGTAAACATCCAATAGGCTCTAAATTAAAAAAACTCGTGATGGTGGATTGACCAAATTTGGGGAGTTATGAGGGGCACAAGAGAGAATCATTTTGTCAGAGTTTCATTGAAATACAAAAAGAAACCTAGTACCACAAGCTAAGAAACTTGGAATGATTTCCAGTTAGCTAAAACGCATTCCTGTGAGTTTGAAACTCTTTTGCTACCTAGTGATTCAGCTTTGAGATACTTGAACCAGGAGAGAAGTCACAGTGTGCTCTTGTGAACTAAAGTTTTGTTTTGCGTTTTTAAAGTTCTAGCATTAACCATTTAAGAATTATACTCACAGGCGTTTTCAGGCATTTTCGCCTAATCAGGGTAAACATCCAATAGACTGTAAACAAAACACACTTGATGGTGGGATGACCAAACTTGGGGAGCCTTGATGGGCACATGAGAGAATCATTTCTTCAGAGTTTCATTGAAATACACAAATAAACCTAGTGCCCAGAAGCTAAGAAACATGGAATTATTTCCAGTTCGCTAAAACACTTTTCTGTGAGTTTCAAACTCTTTTGTTACCTAGTGATTCAGCTTTGAGATACTTGAACCAGGACAGAAGCACAGTGTGCTCTTGTGATCTGAAGTGCTTTTCTGCATTTTCAAAGTTCTATCATTAACCATTGTTTAATTAAACTAAGAGGCGTTTTCAGTGAAATTCGCCTTATCAGGGTAAACATCCAATAGGCTCTAAACAAAAAACCCTTGATGGAGAGATGACCTAATTTGAGGAGCCATGAGGGACACAAGAGAGAATCATTTTGTCAGAGTTTCATTGAAATACACAAAGAAACCTAGTACCCAGAAGCTAAGAAACTTGGAATTATTTCCAGTTGGCTAAATCGCTTTTCAGTGAGTTTGAAACTCTTTTGCTACCAAGAGCTTCAGCTTTGAGATACTTGAACCAGGAGAGAAGCACAGTGTGCTCTTTTGAACTAAAGTGTTGTTCTGCGTTTTTAAAGTTCTAGCACTAACCATTTAAGAGTTAAACTCACAGGCGTTTTCAGGCATTTTCGCCTAATCAGGGTAAACATCCAATAGACAGTAAACAAAACACCCATGATGGTGGGATGACCAAACTTGGCGAGCCTTGAGGGGCACATGAGAGAATCATTTTTTCAAAGTTTCATTCAAAAACACAAAGAAACCTAGTGCCCAGAAGCTAAGAAACTTGGAATTATTTCCAGTTCGCTAAAATGCTTTTCTGTGAGTTTGAAACTCTTTTCTACCTAGTGATTCAGCTTTGAGATACTTGAACCAGGACAGAAGCACAGTGTGCTTTTGTGATCTGAAGTGCTTTTCTGCATTTTCAAAGTTCTAGCATTAAACATTGAGGAATTAAACTACAGGCGTTTTCAGTGAAATTCGCCTAATCAGGGTAAACATCCAATAGGCTCTAAACAAAAAACCCGTGATGGTGGGATGTCCAAATTTGGGGAGCCATGAGTGGCACAAGAGAGAATCATTTTTCAGAGTTTCATGGAAATACACAAAGAAACCTAGTACCCAGAAGCTAAGAAACATGGAGTTATTTCCAGTTGGCTAAATCGCTTTTATGTTAGTTTGAAACTCTTTTCCTACCTAGTGATTCAGCTTTGAGATACTTGAACCAGGACAGAAGCACAGTGTGCTCTTGTGAACTAAAGTGTTTTTCTGCGTTTTTAAAGTTCTAGCATTAACCATTTAAGAATTAAACTCACAGGCGTTTTCAGGCATTTTCGCCTAATCAGGGTAAACATCCATTAGACTGTAAACAAAACACCCTTCATGGCGGGATGACCTAACTTGGGGAGCCTGTAGGGGCACATGAGATAATCATTTCTTCAGAGTTTCATTGAAATACACAAAGAAACCTAGTACCCAGAAGCTAAGAAACATGGAATTATTTCCATTTGGCTAAATCGCTTTTCTGTGAGTTTGAAACTCTTTTGCTACCTAGTGATTCAGCTTTGAAATACTTGAACCAGGACAGAAGCACAGTGTGCTCTTGTGATCTGAAGTGCTTTTCTGCATTTTCAAAGTTCTAGCATTAACCATTGAGGAATTAAACTAACAGGCGTTTTCAGAGAAATTCGCCTAATCAGGGTAAACATCCAATAGGCTCTAAACAAAAAACCCGTGATGGTCAGATGACCAAATTTGGGGAGCCATGAGGGACACAAGAGAGAATCATTTTGTCAAAGTTTCATTGAAATACACAAAGAAACCTAATACACACAAGCTAAGAAACATGGAATTATTTCTAGTTGGCTAAATCGCTTTTCAGTGAGTTTGAAACTCTTTTGCTACCTAGTGATTCAGCTTTGAGATACTTGAACCAGGACAGAAGCACAGTGTGCTCTTGTGAAATGAAGTGCTTTTCTGCATTTTCAAAGTTCTAACTTTAACCATTGAGGAATTAAACTACAGGCGTTTTCAGTGAAATTCGCCTAATCAGGGTAAACATCCAATAGGCTCTAAACAAAAAACACGTGATGGTGCGATGACCAAATTTGGGGAGCCATAAGGGGCACAAGAGAGAATCATTTTGTCAGAGTTTCATTGAAATACACAAAGAAACCTAGTTCCCAGAAGCTAAGAAACATGAAATTATTTCCAGTTGGCTAAATCGCTCTTTTCTGTGAGTTTGAAACTGTTTTGCTACCTAGTGATTCAACTTTGAGATACTTCAACCAGGACAAAAGCACAGTGCGCTCTTCTGATCTGAAATGCTTTTCTGCATTTTCAAAGTTCTAGCATTAACCATTGAGGAATTAAACTACAGGCGTTTTCAGTGAAATTCGCCTAATCAGGGTAAATATCCAGTAGGCTTTAAACAAAAAAACCGCGGATGGTGGATTGACCACATTTGGGGAGCCATGAGGGGCACAAGATAGAATCATTTTGTCAGAGTTTCATTGAAATACAAAAGAAAACTAGTACACCCACAAGCTAAGAAACATGGAATTATTTCCAGATGGCTAAAACGCTTCTCTGTGAGTTTGAAACTCTTTTGCTACCTAGTGATTCAGCTTTGAGATACTTGAACCAGGAAAGAAGCACAGTGTGCTTTTGTGATCTGAAGTGCTTTTCTGCATTTTCAAAGTTCTAGCATTAAACATTGAGGAATTAAACTACAGGCGTTTTCAGTGAAATTCGCCTAATCAGGGTAAACATCCAATAGGCTCTAAAAAAAAACACGTGATGGTGGATTGACCACATTTGGGGAGCCATGAGGGGCACAAGAGAGAATCATTTTGTCAGAATTTCATTGAAATACACAAAGAAACCTAGTTCCCAGAAGCTAAGAAACATGGAATTATTTCCTGTTGGCTAAATCGCTTTTCTGTGAGTTTGAAACTCTTTTGCTACCTAGTGATTCAGCTTTGAGATACTTGAACCAGGACAGAAGCACAGTGTGCTCTTGTGATCTGAAGTGCTTTTCTGCATTTTCAAAGTTCTAGCATTAACCATTGAGGAATTAAAATAACAGGCGTTTTCAGTGAAATTCGCCTAATCAGGGTAAACATCCAATAGGCTCTAAACAAAAAACCCGTGATGGTGAGATTACCAAATTTGGGGAGCCATGAGGGGCACAAGATAGAATCATTTTGTCAGAGTTTCATTGAAAAACAAAAACAAACCTAGTACCCACAAGCTAAGAAACATGGAATTATTTCCAGGTGGCTAAAATGCTTCTCTGTGAGTTTGAAACTCTTTTGCTACCTAGTGATTCAGCTTTGAGATACTTGAACCAAGACAGAAGCACAGTGTGCTTTTGTGAAATGAAGTGCTTTTCTGCATTTTCAAAGTTCTAGCATTGACCATCGAGGAATTAATCTACAGGCGTTTTCAGTGAAATTCGCCTAATCAGGGTAAACATCCAATAGGCTCTAAACAAAAAACCTGTGATGTTGCGATGACCAAATTTGGGGAGCCATGAGGGGCACAAGAGAGAATCATTTTGTCAGAGTTTCATTGAAATACACAAAGAAACCTAGTTCCCAGAAGCTAAGAAACATGGAATTATTTTCAGTTGGCTAAATGGCTTTTCTGTGAGTTTGAAACTCTTTTGCTACAGAGAGCTTCAGCTTTGAGATACTTGAACCAGGAGAGAAGCACAGTGTGCTCTTGTGAACTAAAGTGTTGTTCTGCGTTTTTTTAAAGTTCTAGCATTAACCATTTAAGAATTAAACTCACAGGCGTTTTCAAGCATTTTCGCCTAATCAGTGTAAACATCCCATAGACTGCAACAAAACACCCATGATGGTGGGATGACCAAACTTGGCGAGCCTTGAGGGGCACATGAGAGAATCATTTTTTCAGAGTTTCATTGAAATACACAAAGAAACGTAGTACCCAGAAGCTAAAAAACCTGGAATTATTTCCAGTTGGCTAAATCGCTTTTCTGTGAGTTTTGAAACTCTTATGCTACCTAGTGATTCAGCTTTGAGATACTTGAACCAGGACAGAAGCACAGCGTGCTCTTGTGATCTGAAGTGCTTTTTTTCTGCATTTTCAAAGTTGTAGCATTAACCATTGAGGAATTAAACTAACAGGCGTTTTCAGTGAAATTCGCCTAATCAGGGTAAACATCCAATAGGCTCTAAACAAAAAACCCGTGATGGTCAGTAACCCAGATGACCAAATTTGGGGAGCCATGAGGGGCACAAGAGAGAATCATTTTGTCAGAGTTTCATTGAAATACACAAAGAAACCTAGTTCCCAGAAGCTAAGAAACATGCAATTATATTCAGTTGGCTAAATCGCTTTTCTGTGAGTTTGAAACTCTTTTGCTACCTAGTGATTCAGCTTTGAGATACTTGAACCAGGAAAGAAGCACAGTGTGCTCTTGTGATCTGAAGTGCTTTTCTGCATTTTCAAAGTTCTAGCATTAACCATTGAGGAATTAAACTAACAGGCGTTTTCAGTGAAATTCGCCTAATCAGGGTAAACATCCAATAGGCTCTAAAAGAAAAACCCGTGATGGTGGATTGACCAAATTTGGGGAGCCATGAGGGGCACAAGAGAGAATCATTTTGTCAGAGTTTCATTGAAATACACAAAGAAACCTAGTACCCAGAAGCTAAGAAACCTGGAATTATTTCCAGTTGGCTAAATCGCTTTTCTGTGAGTTTGAAACTCTTTTGCTACCAAGAGCTTCAGCTTTGAGATACTTGAACCAGGAGAGAAGCACAGTGTGCTCATGTGAACTAAAGTGTTGTTGTGTGTTTTTAAAGTTCTAGCATTAACCATTTAAGAATTAAACTCACAGGCGTTTTCAGGCATTTTCGCCTAATCAGGGTAAACATCCAATAGACTGTAAACAAAACACCCATGATGGTGGGATGACCAAACTTAGCGAGCCTTGAGGGGCACATGAGAGAATCATTTTTTCAAAGTTTCATTGAAATACACAAAGAAACCTAGTGCCCAGAAGCTAAGAAATTTGGAATTATTTCCAGTTCGCTAAAACGCTTTTCTGTGAGTTTGAAACTCTTTTCTACCTAGTGATTCAGCTTTGAGATACTTGAACCAGGAAAGAAGCACAGTGTGCTTTTGTGATCTGAAGTGCTTTTCTGCATTTTCAAAGTTCTAGCATTAAACATTGAGGAATTAAACTACAGGCGTTTTCAGTGAAATTCGCCTAATCAGGGTAAACATCCAATAGGCTCTAAAAAAAAACACGTGATGGTGGATTGACCACATTTGGGGAGCCATGAGGGGCACAAGAGAGAATCATTTTGTCAGAATTTCATTGAAATACACAAAGAAACCTAGTTCCCAGAAGCTAAGAAACATGGAATTATTTCCTGTTGGCTAAATCGCTTTTCTGTGAGTTTGAAACTCTTCTGCTACCTAGTGATTCAGCTTTGAGATACTTGAACCAGGACAGAAGCACAGTGTGCTCTTGTGATCTGAAGTGCTTTTTCTGCATTTTCAAAGTTCTAGCATTAACCATTGAGGAATTAAAATAACAGGCGTTTTCAGTGAAATTCGCCTAATCAGGGTAAACATCCAATAGGCTCTAAACAAAAAACCCGTGATGGTGAGATTACCAAATTTGGGGAGCCATGAGGGGCACAAGATAGAATCATTTTGTCAGAGTTTCATTGAAAAACAAAACAAACCTAGTACCCACAAGCTAAGAAACATGGAATTATTTCCAGGTGGCTAATACGCTTCTCTGTGAGTTTGAAACTCTTTTGCTACCTAGTGATTCAGCTTTGAGATACTTGAACCAAGACAGAAGCACAGTGTGCTTTTGTGAAATGAAGTGCTTTTTTGCATTTTCAAAGTTCTAGCATTGACCATAGAGGAATTAATCTACAGGCGTTTTCAGTGAAATTCGCCTAATCAGGGTAAACATCCAATAGGCTCTAAACAAAAAACCTGTGATGTTGCGATGACCAAATTTGGGGAGCCATGAGGGGCACAAGAGAGAATCATTTTTGTCAGAGTTTCATTGAAATACACAAAGAAACCTAGTTCCCAGAAGCTAAGAAACATGGAATTATTTTCAGTTGGCTAAATCGCTTTTCTGTGAGTTTGAAACTCTTTTGCTAGCGAGAGCTTCAGCTTTGAGATACTTGAACCAGGAGAGAAGCACAGTGTGCTCTTGTGAACTAAAGTGTTTTTTTGCATTTTTAAAGTTCTAGCATTAACCATTTAAGAATTAAACTCACAGGCGTTTTCAGGCATTTTCGCCTAATCAGTGTAAACATCCAATAGACTGCAACAAAACACCCATGATGGTGGGATGACCAAACATGGCGAGCCTTGAGGGGCACATGAGAGAATCATTTTTTCAGAGTTTCATTTAAATACACAAAGAAACCTAGTGCCCAGAAGCTAAGAAACATGGAATTATTTCCAGTTCTCTAAAACGCTTTTCTGTGAGTTTGAAACATTTTTCTACCTAGTGATTCAGCTTTGAGATACTTGAACCAGGACAGAAGCACAGTGTGCTTTTGTGATCTGAAGTGCTTTTCTGCATTTTCAAAGTTCTAGCATTAAACATTGAGGAGTTAAACTACAGCCGTTTTCAGTGTAATTCGCCTAATCAGGGTAAACATCCAATAGGCTCTAAACAAAAAACACGTGATGGTGGATTGACCACATTTGGGGAGCCACGAGGGGCACAAGAGAGAATCATTTTGTCAGAGTTTCATTGAAATACACAAAGAAACCTAGTTCCCAGAAGCTAAGAAACATGGAATTATTTCCTGTTGGCTAAATCGCTTTTCTGTGAGTTTGAAACTCTTTTGCTACCTAGTGATTCAGCTTTGAGATACTTGAACCAGGAAAGAAGCACAGTGTGCTCTTGTGATCTGAAGTGCTTTTCTGCATTTTCAAAGTTCTAGCATTAAGCATTGAGGAACTAAACTAACAGGCATTTTCAGTGAAATTCGCCTAAGCAGGGTAAACATCCAATAGGCTCTAAACAAAAAACCCGTGATGGTGGATTGACCAAATTTGGGGAGCCATGAGGGGCACAAGGGAGAATCATTTTGTCAGAGTTTCATTGAAATACACAAAGAAACCTAGTACCCAGAAGCTATGAAACATGGAATTATTTCCAGTTGGCTAAATCGCTTTTCTGTGAGTTTGAAACTCTTTTCCTACCTAGTGATTCAGCTTTGAGATACTTGAACCAGGAGAGAAGCACAGTGTGCTCTTGTGAACTAAAGTGTTGTTGTGCGTTTTTAAAGTTCTAGCATTAACCATTTAAGAATTAAACTCACAGGCGTTTTCAGGCATTTTCGCCTAATCAGGGTAAACATCCAATAGACTGTAAACAAAACACCCATGATGGTGGGATGACCAAACTTAGCGAGCCTTGAGGGGCACATGAGAGAATCATTTTTTCAAAGTTTCATTGAAATACACAAAGAAACCTAGTGCCCAGAAGCTAAGAAACTTGGAATTATTTCCAGTTCGCTAAAACGCTTTTCTGTGAGTTTGAAACTCTTTTCTATCTAGTGATTCAGCTTTGAGATACTTGAACCAGGACAGAAGCACAGTGTGCTTTTGTGATCTGAAGTGCTTTTCTGCATTTTCAAAGTTCTAGCATTAAACATTGAGGAATTAAACTACAGGCGTTTTCAGTGAAATTCGCCTAATCAGGGTAAACATCCAATAGGCTCTAAACAAAAAACACGTGATGGTGGATTGACCACATTTGGGGAGCCATGAGGGGCACAAGAGAGAATCATTTTGTCAGAATTTCATTGAAATACACAAAGAAACCTAGTTCCCAGAAGCTAAGAAACATGGAATTATTTCCTGTTGGCTAAATCGCTTTTCTGTGAGTTTGAAACTCTTTTGCTACCTAGTGATTCAACTTTGTGATACTTCAACCAGGACAAAAGCACAGTGCGCTCTTCTGATCTGAAATGCTTTTCTGCATTTTCAAAGTTCTAGCATTAACCATTGAAGAATTAAACTACAGGCGTTTTCAGTGAAATTCGCCTAATCATGGTAAACATCCAATAGGCTCTAAACAAAAAACCCGTGATGGTGAAATGACCAAATTTGGGGAGCCATGAGGGGAACAAGAGAGAATCATTTTGTCAGAGTTTCATTGAAATACACAAAGAAACCTAGTACCCAGAAGCTAAGAAACATGGAATTTTTTCCATTTGGCTAAATCGCTTTTCTGTGAGTTTGAAACTCTTTTGCTACCTAGTGATTCAGCTTTGAGATACTTGAACCAGGACAGAAGCACAGCGTGCTCTTGTGATCTTGAGTGCTTTTCTGCATTTTCAAAGTTCTAGCATTAACCATTGAGGAATTAAACTACAGGCGTTTTCAGTAAAATTCGCCTAATCAGGGTAAATATCCAGTAGGCTCTAAACAAAAAAACAGCGATGGTGGATTGACCACATTTTGGGAGCCATGAGGGGCACAAGATAGAATCATTTTGTCAGAGTTTCATTGAAATACAAAAAGAAACCTAGTACCCACAAGCTAAGAAACATGGAATTATTTCCAGATGGCTAAAACGCTTCTCTGTGAGTTTGAAACTCTTTTGCTACCTAGTGATTCAGCTTTGAGATACTTGAACCAGGACAGAAGCACAGTGTGCTCTTGTGAACTAAAGTGTTGTTTTTGCGTTTTTAAAGTTCTAGCATTAACCATTTAAGTATTAAACTCAAAGGAGTTTTCAGGCATTTTCGCCTAATCATGGTAAACATCCAATATACTGTAAACAAAACACCCTTGATGGTGGGATGACCAAATTGGGGAGCCTTGATGGTCACATGAGAGAATCATTTCTTCAGAGTTTCATTGAAATACACAAAGAAACCTAGTGCCCAGAAGCTAAGAAACATGGAATTATTTCCATTTGGCTAAATCGCTTTTCTGTGAGTTTGAAACTCTTTTGTTGCCTAGTAATTCAGCTTTGAGATACTTGAACCAGGAAAGAAGCACAGTGTGCTCTTGTGATCTGAAGTGCTTTTCTGCATTTTCAAAGTTCTAGCATTAACCATTGAGGAATTAAACTAACAGGCGTTTTCAGTGAAATTCGCCTAATCAGGGTAAACATCCAATAGACGATAAACAAAAAACCCGTGATGGTGGATTGACCAAATTTGGGGAGCCATGAGGGGCACAAGATAGAATCATTGTGTCAGAGTTTCATTGAAAAACAAAAACAAACCTAGTACCCACAAGCTAAGAAAAATGGAATTATTTCCAGGTGGCTAAAACGCTTCTCTGTGAGTTTGAAACTCTTTTGCTACCTAGTGATTCAGCTTTGAGATACTTGAACCAAGACAGAAGCACAGTGTGCTTTTGTGAAATGAAGTGCTTTTCTGCATTTTCAAAGTTCTAGCATTAACCATAGAGGAATTAAACTACAGGCGTTTTCAGTGAAATTCGCCTAATCAGGGTAAACATCCAATAGACTCTAAACAAAAAACCCGTGATGTTGTGATGACCAAATTTGGGGAGCCATGAGGGGCACAAGAGAGAATCATTTTGTCAGAGTTTCATTGAAATACACAAAGAAACCTAGTTCCCAGAAGCTAAGAAACATGCAATTATATTCAGTTGGCTAAATCGCTTTTCTGTGAGTTTGAAACTCTTTTGCTACCTAGTGATTCAGCTTTGAGATACTTGAACCAGGAAAGAAGCACAGTGTGCTCTTGTGATCTGAAGTGCTTTTCTGCATTTTCAAAGTTCTAGCATTAACCATTGAGGAATTAAACTAACAGGCGTTTTCAGTGAAATTCGCCTAATCAGGGTAAACATCCAATAGGCTCTAAAAGAAAAACCCGTGATGGTGGATTGACCAAATTTGGGGAGCCATGAGGGGCACAAGAGAGAATCATTTTGTCAGAGTTTCATTGAAATACACAAAGAAACCTAGTACCCAGAAGCTAAGAAACCTGGAATTATTTCCAGTTGGCTAAATCGCTTTTCTGTGAGTTTGAAACTCTTTTGCTACCAAGAGCTTCAGCTTTGAGATACTTGAACCAGGAGAGAAGCACAGTGTGCTCATGTGAACTAAAGTGTTGTTGTGTGTTTTTAAAGTTCTAGCATTAACCATTTAAGAATTAAACTCACAGGCGTTTTCAGGCATTTTCGCCTAATCAGGGTAAACATCCAATAGACTGTAAACAAAACACCCATGATGGTGGGATGACCAAACTTAGCGAGCCTTGAGGGGCACATGAGAGAATCATTTTTTCAAAGTTTCATTGAAATACACAAAGAAACCTAGTGCCCAGAAGCTAAGAAATTTGGAATTATTTCCAGTTCGCTAAAACGCTTTTCTGTGAGTTTGAAACTCTTTTCTACCTAGTGATTCAGCTTTGAGATACTTGAACCAGGAAAGAAGCACAGTGTGCTTTTGTGATCTGAAGTGCTTTTCTGCATTTTCAAAGTTCTAGCATTAAACATTGAGGAATTAAACTACAGGCGTTTTCAGTGAAATTCGCCTAATCAGGGTAAACATCCAATAGGCTCTAAAAAAAAACACGTGATGGTGGATTGACCACATTTGGGGAGCCATGAGGGGCACAAGAGAGAATCATTTTGTCAGAATTTCATTGAAATACACAAAGAAACCTAGTTCCCAGAAGCTAAGAAACATGGAATTATTTCCTGTTGGCTAAATCGCTTTTCTGTGAGTTTGAAACTCTTCTGCTACCTAGTGATTCAGCTTTGAGATACTTGAACCAGGACAGAAGCACAGTGTGCTCTTGTGATCTGAAGTGCTTTTCTGCATTTTCAAAGTTCTAGCATTAACCATTGAGGAATTAAAATAACAGGCGTTTTCAGTGAAATTCGCCTAATCAGGGTAAACATCCAATAGGCTCTAAACAAAAAACCCGTGATGGTGAGATTACCAAATTTGGGGAGCCATGAGGGGCACAAGATAGAATCATTTTGTCAGAGTTTCATTGAAAAACAAAAACAAACCTAGTACCCACAAGCTAAGAAACATGGAATTATTTCCAGGTGGCTAATACGCTTCTCTGTGAGTTTGAAACTCTTTTGCTACCTAGTGATTCAGCTTTGAGATACTTGAACCAAGACAGAAGCACAGTGTCCTTTTGTGAAATGAAGTGCTTTTCTGCATTTTCAAAGTTCTAGCATTGACCATAGAGGAATTAATCTACAGGCGTTTTCAGTGAAATTCGCCTAATCAGGGTAAACATCCAATAGGCTCTAAACAAAAAACCTGTGATGTTGCGATGACCAAATTTGGGGAGCCATGAGGGGCACAAGAGAGAATCATTTTGTCAGAGTTTCATTGAAATACACAAAGAAACCTAGTTCCCAGAAGCTAAGAAACATGGAATTATTTTCAGTTGGCTAAATCGCTTTTCTGTGAGTTTGAAACTCTTTTGCTAGCGAGAGCTTCAGCTTTGAGATACTTGAACCAGGAGAGAAGCACAGTGTGCTCTTGTGAACTAAAGTGTTTTTTTGCATTTTTAAAGTTCTAGCATTAACCATTTAAGAATTAAACTCACAGGCGTTTTCAGGCATTTTTCGCCTAATCAGTGTAAACATCCAATAGACTGCAACAAAAACACCCATGATGGTGGGATGACCAAACATGGCGAGCCTTGAGGGGCACATGAGAGAATCATTTTTCAGAGTTTCATTTAAATACACAAAGAAACCTAGTGCCCAGAAGCTAAGAAACATGGAATTATTTCCAGTTCTCTAAAACGCTTTTCTGTGAGTTTGAAACATTTTTCTACCTAGTGATTCAGCTTTGAGATACTTGAACCAGGACAGAAGCACAGTGTGCTTTTGTGATCTGAAGTGCTTTTCTGCATTTTCAAAGTTCTAGCATTAAACATTGAGGAGTTAAACTACAGCGTTTTCAGTGTAATTCGCCTAATCAGGGTAAACATCCAATAGGCTCTAAACAAAAAACACGTGATGGTGGATTGACCACATTTGGGGAGCCACGAGGGGCACAAGAGAGAATCATTTTGTCAGAGTTTCATTGAAATACACAAAGAAACCTAGTTCCCAGAAGCTAAGAAACATGGAATTATTTCCTGTTGGCTAAATCGCTTTTCTGTGAGTTTGAAACTCTTTTGCTACCTAGTGATTCAGCTTTGAGATACTTGAACCAGGAAAGAAGCACAGTGTGCTCTTGTGATCTGAAGTGCTTTTCTGCATTTTCAAAGTTCTAGCATTAAGCATTGAGGAACTAAACTAACAGGCATTTTCAGTGAAATTCGCCTAAGCAGGGTAAACATCCAATAGGCTCTAAACAAAAAACCCGTGATGGTGGATTGACCAAATTTGGGGAGCCATGAGGGGCACAAGGGAGAATCATTTTGTCAGAGTTTCATTGAAATACACAAAGAAACCTAGTACCCAGAAGCTATGAAACATGGAATTATTTCCAGTTGGCTAAATCGCTTTTCTGTGAGTTTGAAACTCTTTTCCTACCTAGTGATTCAGCTTTGAGATACTTGAACCAGGAGAGAAGCACAGTGTGCTCTTGTGAACTAAGTGTTGTTGTGCGTTTTTAAAGTTCTAGCATTAACCATTTAAGAATTAAACTCACAGGCGTTTTCAGGCATTTTCGCCTAATCAGGGTAAACATCCAATAGACTGTAAACAAAACACCCATGATGGTGGGATGACCAAACTTGGCGAGCCTTGAGGGGCACATGAGAGAATCATTTTTTCAAAGTTTCATTGAAATACACAAAGAAACCTAGTGCCCAGAAGCTAAGAAACTTGGAATTATTTCCAGTTCGCTAAAACGCTTTTCTGTGAGTTTGAAACTCTTTTCTATCTAGTGATTCAGCTTTGAGATACTTGAACCAGGACAGAAGCACAGTGTGCTTTTGTGATCTGAAGTGCTTTTCTGCATTTTCAAAGTTCTAGCATTAACCATTGAGGAATTAAATTAACAGGCGTTTTCAGTGAAATTCGCCTATTCATGGTAAACATCCAATAGGCTATAAACAAAAAACCCGTGATGGTGGATTGACCAAATTTGGGGAGCCATGAGGGGCACAAGAGAGAATCATTTTGTCAGAGTTTCATTGAAATACACAAAGAAACCTAGTACCCAGAAGCTAAGAAACATGGAATTATTTCCATTTGGCTAAATCGCTTTTCTGTGACTTTGAAACTCTTTTGCTACCTAGTGATTCAACTTTGAGATACTTCAACCAGGACAAAAGCACAGTGCGCTCTTCTGATCTGAAATGCTTTTCTGCATTTTCAAAGTTCTAGCATTAACCATTGAAGAATTAAACTACAGGCGTTTTCAGTGAAATTCGCCTAATCATGGTAAACATCCAATAGGCTCTAAACAAAAAACCCGTGATGGTGAAATGACCAAATTTGGGGAGCCATGAGGGGCACAAGAGAGAATCATTTTGTCAGAGTTTCATTGAAATACACAAAGAAACCTAGTACCCAGAAGCTAAGAAACATGGAATTATTTCCATTTGGCTAAATCGCTTTTCTGTGAGTTTGAAACTCTTTTGCTACCTAGTGATTCAGCTTTGAGATACTTGAACCAGGACAGAAGCACAGCGTGCTCTTGTGATCTGGAGTGCTTTTCTGCATTTTCAAAGATCTAGCATTAACCATTGAGGAATTAAACTACAGGCGTTTTCAGTAAAATTCGCCTAATCAGGGTAAATATCCAGTAGGCTCTAAACAAAAAAACAGCGATGGTGGATTGACCACATTTCGGGAGCCATGAGGGGCACAAGATCGAATCATTTTGTCAGAGTTTCATTGAAATACAAAAAGAAACCTAGTACCCACAAGCTAAGAAACATGGAATTATTTCCAGATGGCTAAAACGCTTCTCTGTGAGTTTGAAACTCTTTTGCTACCTAGTGATTCAGCTTTGAGATACTTGAACCAGGACAGAAGCACAGTGTGCTCTTGTGAACTAAAGTGTTGTTTTGCGTTTTTAAAGTTCTAGCATTAACCATTTAAGTATTAAACTCAAAGGAGTTTTCAGGCATTTTCGCCTAATCATGGTAAACATCCAATAGACTGTAAACAAAACACCCTTGATGGTGGGATGACCAAATTGGGGAGCCTTGATGGTCACATGAGAGATTCATTTCTTCACAGTTTCATTGAAATACACAAAGAAACCTAGTGCCCAGAAGCTAAGAAACATGGAATTATTTCCAGTTCTCTAAAACGCTTTTCTGTGAGTTTGAAACTTTTTTCTACCTAGTGATTCAGCTTTGAGATACTTGAACCAGGAGAGAAGCACAGTGTGCTTTTGTGATCTGAAGTGCTTTTCTGCATTTTCAAAGTTCTAGCATTAAACATTGAGGAGTTAAACTACAGGCGTTTTCAGTGTAATTCGCCTAATCAGGGTAAACATCCAATAGGCTCTAAACAAAAAACACGTGATGGTGGATTGACCACATTTGGGGAGCCATGAGGGGCAAAAGAGAGAATCATTTTGTCAGAGTTTCATTGAAATACACAAAGAAACCTAGTACCCAGAAGCTAAGAAACCTGGAATTATTTCCAGTTGGCTAAATCGCTTTTCTGTGAGTTTGAAACTCTTATGCTACCTAGTGATTCAGCTTTGAGATACTTGAACCAGGACAGAAGCACAGTGTGCTCTTGTGATCTGAAGTGCTTTTCTGCATTTTCAAAGTCGTAGCATTAACCATTGAGGAATTAAACTAACAGGCGTTTTCAGTGAAATTCGCCTAATCAGGGTAAACATCCAATAGGCTCTAAACAAAAAATCCGTGATGTGGATTGACCAAATTTGGGGAGCCATGAGGGGCAAAAGAGAGAATCATTTTGTCAGAGTTTCATTGAAATACACAAAGAAACCTAGTACCCAGAAGCTAAGAAACCTGGAATTATTTCCAGTTGGCTAAATCGCTTTTCTGTGAGTTTGAAACTCTTTTGCTACCAAGAGCTTCAGCTTTGAGATACTTGAACCAGGAGAGAAGCACAGTGTGCTCTTGTGAACTAAAGTGTTGTTGTGCGTTTTTAAAGTTCTAGCATTAACCATTTAAGAATTAAACTCACAGGCGTTTTCAGGCATTTTCGCCTAATCAGGATAAACATCCAATAGACTGTAAACAAAACACCCATGATAGTGGGATGACCAAACTTGGGAGCCTTGAGGGGCACATGAGAGAATCATTTTTTCAAAGTTTCATTGAAATACACAAAGAAACCTAGTGCCCAGAAGCTAAGAAACTTGGAATTATTTCCAGTTCGCTAAAACGCTTTTCTGTGAGTTTGAAACTCTTTTCTACCTAGTGATTCAGCTTTGAGATACTTGAACCAGGACAGAAGCACAGTGTGCTTTTGTGATCTGAAGTGCTTTTCTGCATTTTCAAAGTTCTAGCATTAAACATTGAGGAATTAAACTACAGGCGTTTTCAGTGAAATTCGCCTAATCAGGGTAAACATCCAATAGGCTCTAAACAAAAAACACGTGATGGTGGATTGACCACATTTGGGGAGCCATGAGGGGCACAAGAGAGAATCATTTTGTCAGAATTTCATTGAAATACACAAAGAAACCTAGTTCCCAGAAGCTAAGAAACATGGAATTATTTCCTGTTTGCTAAATCGCTTTTCTGTGAGTTTGAAACTCTTTTGCTACCTAGTGATTCAGCTTTGAGATACTTGAACCAGGACAGAAGCACAGTGTGCTCTTGTGATCTGAAGTGCTTTTGTGCATTTTCAAAGTTCTAGCATTAACCATTGAGGAATTAAACTAACAGGCGTTTTCAGTGAAATTCGCCTAATCTGGGTAAACATCCAATAGGCTCTAAACAAAAAACCAGTGATGGTGGATTGACCAAATTTGGGGAGCCATGAGGGGCACAAGAGAGAATCATTTTGTCAGAGTTTCATTGAAATACACAAAGAAACCTAGTACCCAGAAGCTAAGAAACATGGAATTATTTCCATTTGGCTAAATCGCTTTTCTGTGAGTTTGAAACACTTTTGCTTCCTAGTGATTCAACTTTGAGATACTTCAACCAGGACAAAAGCACAGTGCGCTCTTCTGATCTGAAATGGTTTTCTGCATTTTCAAAGTTCTAGCATTAACCATTGAAGAATTAAACTACAGGCGTTTTCAGTGAAATTCGCCTAATCATGGTAAACATCCAATACGCTCTAAACAAAAAACCCGTGATGGTGAAATGACCAAATTTGGGGAGCCATTAGGGGCACAAGAGAGAATCATTTTGTCAGAGTTTCATTGAAATACACAAAGAAAACTAGTACCCAGAAGCTAAGAAACATGGAATTATTTCCATTTGGCTAAATCGCTTTTCTGTGAGTTTGAAACTCTTTTGCTACCTAGTGATTCAACTTTGAGATACTTCAACCAGGACAAAAGCACAGTGCGCTCTTCTGATCTGAAATGCTTTTCTGCATTTTCAAAATTCTAGCATTAACCATTGAGGAATTAAACTACAGGCGTTTTCAGTGAAATTCGCCTAATCAGGGTAAACATCCAATAGGCTCTAAACAAAAAACTCGTGATGGTCGATTGACCAAATTTGGGGAGCCATGAGGGGCACAAGAGAGAATCATTTTTTCAGAGTTTCATGGAAATACAAAAAGAAACCTAGTACCACAAGCTAAGAAACCTGGAATTATTTCCAGTTGGCTAATTATTTCCATGGAATTATTTCCTGTGAGTTTGAAACTCTTTTGCTACCTAGTGATTCAACTTTGAGATACTTGAACCAGGAGAGAAGCACAGTGTGCTCTTGTGAACTAATGTGTTTTTATGCGTTTTTAAAGTTCTAGCATTAACCATTTAAGAATTAAACTCACAGGCGTTTTTAGGCATTTTCGCCTAATCAGGG
Source organism: Tamias sibiricus (assembly GCA_025594165.1). NCBI lineage: Eukaryota > Metazoa > Chordata > Mammalia > Rodentia > Sciuridae > Tamias > Tamias sibiricus. The sequence continues at coordinate 51,449 of JAKELJ010000072.1, forward strand.
TAAACATCCAATAGACTGTAAACAAAACACCCTTGATGGTGGGATGACCAAACTTGGGGAGCCTGGAGGGGCACATGAGAGAATCAATTCTTCATAGTTTCATTGAAATACACAAAGAAACTTCTTGCCCAGAAGCTAAGAAACATGGAATTATTTCCAGTTCGCTAAAACGCTTTTCTGTGAGTTTGAAACTCTTTCGTTAGCTAGTGATTCAGCTTTGAGATATTTGAACCAGGAAAGAAGCACAGTGTGCTCTTGTGATCTGAAGTGCTTTTCTGCATTTTCAAAGTTCTAGCATTAACCATTGTTTAATTAAACTAACAGGCGTTTTCAGTGAAATACGCCTTATCAGGGTAAACATCCAATAGGCTCTAAACAAAAAACCCTTGATGGTGAGATGACCTAATTTGGGGAGCCATGAGGGTCACAAGAGAGAATCATTTTTGTCAGAGATTCATTGAAATACACAAAGAAACCTAGTACCCAGAAGCTAAGAAACTTGGAATTATTTCCAGTTGGCTAAATCGCTTTCCTGTGAGTTTGAAACTCCTTTGCTACCGAGAGCTTCAGCTTTGAGATACTTGAACCAGGAGAGAAGCACAGTGTGCTCTTGTGAACTAAAGTGTTGTTTTGCGTTTTTAAAGTTCTAGCATTAACCATTTAAGAATTAAACTCACAGGCGTTTTCAGGCATTTTCGCCTAATCAGTGTAAACATCCAATAGACTGCAACAAAACACCCATGATGGTGCGATGACCAAACTTGGCGAGCCTTGAGGGGCACATGAGAGAATCATTTTTTCAGAGTTTCATTGAAATACACAAAGAAACCTAGTGCCCAGAAGCTAAGAAACATGGAATTATTTCCAGTTCTCTAAAACGCTTTTCTGTGAGTTTGAAACTTTTTTCTACCTAGTGATTCAGCTTTGAGATACTTGAACCAGGACAGAAGCACAGTGTGCTTTTATGATCTGAAGTGCTTTTTTCTGCATTTTCAAAGTTCTAGCATTAACCATTGAGGAATTAAACTACAGGCGTTTTCAGTGAAATTCGCCTAATCAGGGTAAATATCCAATAGGCTCTAAACAAAAAACACGTGATGGTGGATTGACCACATTTGGGGAGCCATGAGGGGCACAAGAGAGAATGATTCTGTCAGAGTTTCATTGAAATACACAAAGAAACCTAGTTCCCAGAAGCTAAGAAACATGGAATTATTTCCTGTTGGCTAAATCGCTTTTCTGTGAGTTTGAAACTCTTTTGCTACCTAGTGATTCAGCTTTGAGATACTTGAACCAGGAAAGAAGCACAGTGTGCTCTTGTGAAATCTGAAGTGCTTTTCTGCATTTTCAAAGTTCTAGTTTTAACCATTGAGGTATTAAACTACAGGCGTTTTCAGTGAAATTCGCCTAATCGGGGTAAACATCCAATAGGCTCTAAACAAAAAACCGTGATGGTGGGATGACCAAATTTGGGGAGCCATAAGGGGCAAAGAGAGAATCATTTTGTCAGATTTCATTGAAATACACAAAGAAACCTAGTACCCAGAAGCTAAGAAACTTGGAATTATTTCCAGTTGGCTAAATCGCTTTTCTGTGAGTTTGAAACTCTTTTGCTACCGAGAGCTTCAGCTTTGAGATACTTGAACCAGGAGAGAAGCACAGTGTGCTCTTGTGAACTAAAGTGTTTTTTGCGTTTTTAAAGTTCTAGCATTAACCATTTAAGAATTAAACTCACAGGCGTTTTCAGGCATTTTCGCCTAATCAGTGTAAACATCCAATAGACTGCAACAAAACACCCATGATGGTGGGATGACCAAACTTAGCGAGCCTTGAGGGGCACATGAGAGAATCATTTTTTCAGAGTTTCATTGAAATACACAAAGAAACCTAGTGCCCAGAAGCTAAGAAACATGGAATTATTTCCAGTTCTCTAAAACGCTTTTCTGTGAGTTTGAAACTTTTTTTCTAGCTAGTGATTCAGCTTTGAGATACTTGAATCAGGACAGAAGCACAGTGTGCTTTTGTGATCTGAAGTGCTTTTCTGCATTTTCAAAGTTCTAGCATTAAACATTGAGGAGTTAAACTACAGGCGTTTTCAGTGTAATTCGCCTAATCAGGGTAAATATCCAATAGGCTCTAAACAAAAATACATGTGATGGTGGATTGACCACATGTGGGGAGCCATGAGGGGCACAAGAGAGAATCATTTTGTCAGAGTTTCATTGAAATACAGAAAGAAACCTAGTTCCCAGAAGCTAAGAAACATGGAATTATTTCCTGTTGGCTAAATCGCTTTTCTGTGAGTTTGAAACTCTTTTGTTACCTAGTGATTCAGCTTTGAGATACTTGAACCAGGAAAGAAGCACAGTGTGCTCTTGTGATCTGAAGTGCTTTTCTGAATTTTCAAAGTTCTAGCATTAACCATTGAGGAACTAAACTAACAGGCATTTTCAGTGAAATTTGCCTAAGTCAGGGCAAACATCCAATAGGCTCTAAACAAAAAAACCCGTGATGGTGGATTGACCAAATTTGGGGAGCCATGAGGGGCACAAGAGAGAATCATTTTGTCAGAGTTTCATTGAAATACACAAAGAAACCTAGTACCCAGAAGCTACGAAACATGGAATTATTTCCAGTTGGCTAAATCGCTTTTTTGTGAGTTTGAAACTCTTTTCCTACCTAGTGATTCAGCTTTGAGATACTTGAACCAGGACAGAAGCACAATGTGCTTTTGTGATAAAGTGCTTTTTCTGCATTTTCAAAGTTCAAGCTTTAACCATTGAGGAATTAAACTACAGGCGCTTTCAGTGAAATTCGTCTAATCAGGGTAAACATCGAATAGGCTCTAAACAAAAACCCGTGATGGTGGGATGACCAAATTTGGGGAGCCATGAGGGGCACAGAGAGAGAATCATTTTTTCAGAGTTTCATGGAAATACACAAAGAAACCTAGTACCCAGAAGCTAAGAAACATGGAGTTATTTCCAGTTGGCTAAATCGCTTTTCTGTTAGTTTGAAACTCTTTTCCTACCTAGTGATGCAGCTTTGAGATTCGTGAACCAGGACCGAAGCACAGTGTGCTCTTGTGAACTAAAGTGTTTTTCTGCGTATTTTTAAAGTTCTAGCATTAACCATTTAAGAATTAAACTCACAGGCGTTTTCAGGCATTTTCGCCTAATCAGGGTAAACATCCATTAGACTGTAAACAAAACACCCTTGATGCTGGATGACCTAACTTGGGGAGCCTGTAGGGGCACATGAGATAATCATTTCTTCAGAGTTTCATTGAAATACACAAAGAAACCTAGTGCCCAGAAGCTAAGAAACATGGAATTATTTCCAGTTCGCTAAAACGCTTTTCTGTGAGTTTGAAAACTCTTTCGTTACCTAGTGATTCAGCTTTGAGATACTTGAACCAGGAAAGAAGCACAGTGTGCTCTTGTGATCTGAAGTGCTTTTCTGGATTTTCAAAGTTCTAGCATTAACCATTGAGGAATTAAACTAACAGGCGTTTTCAGTGAAATTCGCCTAATCAGGGTAAACATCCAATAGGCTCTAAACAAAAAAACCCGTGATGGTCAGATGACCAAATTTGGGGAGCCATGAGGGGCACAAGAGAGAATCATTTTTTCAGAGTTTCATTGAAATACACAAAGAAACCTAGTACACACAAGCTAAGAAACATGGAATTATTTCCTAGTTGGCTAAATCGCTTTTCTGTGAGTTTGAAACTCTTTTGCTACCTAGTGATTCAGCTTTGAGATACTTGAACCAGGACAGAAGCACAGTGTGCTCTTGTGATCTGAAGTGCTTTTCTGCATTTTCAAAGTTCTAACATTAACCATTGAGGAATTAAACTACAGGCGTTTTCAGTGAAATTCGCCTAATCAGGGTAAACATCCAATAGGCTCTAAACAAAAAAACACGTGATGGTGGATGACCAAATTTGGGGAGCCATGAGGGGCACAAGAGAGAATCATTTTGTCAGAGTTTCATTGAAATACACAAAGAAACCTAGTTCCCAGAAGCTAAGAAACATGGAATTATTTTCCAGTTGGCTAAATCGCTTTTTCTGTGAGTTTGAAACTCTTTTGCTACCTAGTGATTCAGCTTTGAGATACTTCAACCAGGACAAAAGCACAGTGCGCTCTTTGTGATCTGAAATGCTTTTCTGCATTTTCAAAGTTCTAGCATTAACCATTGAGGAATTAAACTCACAGGCGTTTTCAGTGAAATTCGCCTAATCAGGGTAAATATCCAATAGGCTTTAAACAAAAAACCGCGATGGTGGATTGACCAACATTTGGGGAGCCATGAGGGGCATAAGATAGAATTATTTTGTCAGAGTTTCATTGA
>JAKELJ010000072.1:55904-126275 GCA_025594165.1 Tamias sibiricus
TTACCCTGATTAGGCGAATTTCACTGAAAACGCCTGTTAGTTTAATTCCACAATGGTTAATAATAGAACTTTGAAAATCCAGAAAAGCACTTCAGATCACAAGAGCACACTGTACTTCTTTCCTGGTTCAAGTATCTCAAAGCTGAATCACTAGGTAACGAAAGAGTTTCAAACTCACAGAAAAGCGTTTTAGCGAACTGGAAATAATTCCATGTTTCTTAGCTTCTGGGCACTAGGTTTCTTTGTGTATTTCAATGAAACTCTGAAGAAATGATTATCTCATGTGCCCCTACAGGCTCCCCAAGTTAGGTCATCCCACCATCAAGGGTGTTTTGTTTACAGTCTAATGGATGTTTACCCTGATTAGGCGAAAATGCCTGAAAACGCCTGTGAGTTTAATTCTTAAATGGTTAATGCTAGAACTTTAAAAAACGCAGAAAAACACTTTAGTTCACAAGAGCACACTGTGCTTCGGTCCTGGTTCAAGTATCTCAAAGCTGCATCACTAGGTAGGAAAAGAGTTTCAAACTAACAGAAAAGCGATTAAGCCAACTGGAAATAACTCCATGTTTCTTAGTTTCTGGGTACTAGGTTTCTTTGTGTATTTCCATGAAACTCTGAAAAAATGATTCTCTCTTGTGCCCCTCATGGCTCCCCAAATTTGGTCATCCCACCATCACGGGTTTTTTTGTTTAGAGCCTATTCGATGTTTACCCTGATTAGACGAATTTCACTGAAAGCGCCTGTAGTTTTTAATTCCTCAATGGTTAAAGCTTGAACTTTGAAAATGCAGAAAAGCACTTCATATCACAAAAGCACATTGTGCTTCTGTCCTGGTTCAAGTATCTCAAAGCTGAATCAATAGGTAGGAAAAGAGTTTCAAACTCACAGAAAAGCGATTTAGCCAACTGGAAATAATTCCATGTTTCATAGCTTCTGGGTACTAGGTTTCTTTGTGTATTTCAATGAAACTCTGACAAAATGATTCTCTCTTGTGCCCATCATGGCTCCCCAAATTTGGTCAATCCACCATCACGGGTTTTTTGTTTAGAGCCTATTGGATGTTAACCCTGCTTAGGCGAATTTCACTGAAAACGCCTGTTAGTTTAGTTCCTCAATGGTTAAGGCTAGAACTTTGAAAATGCAGAAAAGCACTTCAGATCACAAGAGCACACTGTGCTTCTTTCCTGGTTCAAGTATCTCAAAGCTGAATCACTAGGTAACAAAAGAGTTTCAAACTCACAGAAAAGCGATTTAGCCAACAGGAAATAATTCCATGTTTCTTAGCTTCTGGGAACTAGGGTTTCTTTGTGTATTTCAATGAAATTCTGACAAAATGATTCTCTCTTGTGCCCCTCATGGCTCCCCAAATGTGGTCAATCCACCATCACGTGTTTTTTGTTTAGAGCCTATTGGATATTTACCCTGATTAGGCGAATTTTCACTGAAAATGCCTGTAGTTTAATTCCTCAATGTTTTTAATGCTAGAACTTTGAAAATGCAGAAAAGCACTTCAGATCACAAAAGCACACTGTGCTTCTGTCCTGGTTCAAGTATCTCAAAGCTGAATCACTAGGTAGAAAAAAGTTTCAAACTCACAGAAAAGCGTTTTAGAGAACTAGAAATAATTCCATGTTTCTTAGCTTCTGGGCACTAGGTTTCTTTGTGTATTTCAATGAAACTCTGAAAAAAAAATGATTCTCTCATGTGCCCCTCAAGGCTCGCCAAGTTTGGTCATCGCACCATCATGGGTGTTTTGTTGCAGTCTATTGGATGTTTACACTGATTAGACGAAAATGCCTGAAAACGCCTGTGAGTTTAATTCTTAAATGGTTAATGCTAGAACTTTAAAAACGCAAAATAACACTTTAGTTCACAAGAGCACACTGTGCTTCTGTCCTGGTTGAAGTATCTCAAAGTTGAATCACTAGGTAGCAAAAGAGTTTCAAACTCACAGAAAAGCGATTTAGCCAACTGGAAATAATTCCATGTTTCTTTGCTTCTGGGTACTAGGTTTCTTTGTGTATTTCCATGAAACTCTGACAAAATGATTCTCTCTTGTGCCCCTCATGGCTCCCCAAATTTGGTCAATCCACCATCACGGGTTTTTTTGTTTAGAGCCTATTGGATGTTTACCCTGATTAGGCGAATTTCACTGAAAACGCCTGTTAGTTTAATTCCTCAATGGTTAATGCTAGAACTTTGAAAAAATGCACAAAAGCACTTCAGATCACAAGAGCACACTGTGCTTCTTTCCTGGTTCAAGTATCTCAAAGCTGAATCACTAGGTAGCAAAAGAGTTTCAAACTCACAGAAAAGCGATTTAGCCAACTGAAAATAATTCCATGTTTCTTAGCTTCTGGGAACAACGTTTCTTTGTGTATTTCAATGAAACTCTGACAAAATGATTCTCTCTTGTGCCCCTCATGGCTCCCCAAATGTGGTCAATCCACCATCACGTGTTTTTTTGTTTAGAGCCTATTGGATGTTTACCCTGATTAGGCGAATTACACTGAAAACGCCTGTAGTTTAACTCCTCAATGTTTAATGCTAGAACTTTGAAAATGCAGAAAAGCACTTCAGATCACAAAAGCACACTGTGCTTCTGTCCTGGTTCAAGTATCTCAAAGCTGAATCACTAGGTAGAAAAAAGTTTTCAAACTCACAGAAAAGCGTTTTAGAGAACTGGAAATAATTCCATGTTTCTTAGCTTCTGGGCACTAGGTTTCTTTGTGTATTTCAATGAAACTCTGAAAAAATGATTCTCTCATGAGCCCCTCAAGGCGCGCCAAGTTTGGTCATCCCACCATCATGGGTGTTTTGTTGCAGTCTATTGGATGTTTACACTGATTAGGCGAAAATGCCTGAAAACGCCTGTGAGTTTAATTCTTAAATGGTTAATGCTAGAACTTTAAAAACGCAAAACAACACTTTAGTTCACAAGAGCACACTGTGCTTCTCTCCTGGTTCAAGTATCTCAAAGCTGAAGCTCTCGGTAGCAAAAGAGTTTCAAACTCACAGAAAAAGCGATTTAGCCAACTGGAAATAATTCCAAGTTTCTTAGCTTCTGGGTACTAGGTTTTCTTTGTGTATTTCAATGAAACTCTGACAAAATGATTCTCTCTTTTGCCCCTTATGGCTCCCCAAATTTGGTCATCCCACCATCACGGGTTTTTTGTTTAGAGCCTATTGGATGTTTACCCCGATTAGGCGAATTTCACTGAAAACGCCTGTAGTTTAATACCTCAATGTTTAAAAGCTAGAACTTTGAAAATGCAGAAAAGCACTTCATTTCACAAGAGCACACTGTGCTTCTTTCCTGGTTCAAGTATCTCAAAGCTGAATCACTAGGTAGCAAAAGAGTTTCAAACTCACAGAAAAGCGATTTAGCCAACTGGAAATAATTCCAAATTTTCTTAGCTTCTGGGTACTAGGTTTCTTTGTGTATTTCAATGAAACTCTGACAAAATGATTCTCTGTTGTGTCCCTCATGGCTCCCTAAATTTAGTCATCTCACCATCACGGGTTTTTTGTTTAGAGCCTATTGGATGTTTACCCTGATTAGGCGAATTTCACTGAAAACGCCTGTTAGTTTAATTCCTCAATGGTTAATGCTACGACTTTGAAAATGCAGAAAAGCACTTCAGATCACAAGAGCACACTGTGCTTCTGTCCTGGTTCAAAATATCTCAAAGCTGAATCACTAGGTAGCATAAGAGTTTCAAACTCACAGAAAAGCGATTTAGCCAACTGGAAATAATTCCAGGTTTCTTAGCTTCTGGGTACTAGGTTTCTTTGTGTATTTCAATGAAACTCTGACAAAATGATTCTCTCTTTTGCCCCTCATGGCTCCCCAAATTCGGTCAATCCACCATCACGGGTTTTTTGTTTAGAGCATATTGGATATTTACCCTGATTAGGCGAATTTCACTGAAAACGCCTGTTAGTTTAGTTCTTCAATGGTTAATGCTAGAACTTTGAAAATGCAGAAAAGCACTTCAGATCACAAGAGCACACTGTGCTTCTGTCCTGGTTCAAGTATCTCAAAGCTGAATCACTAGGTAGCAAAAGAGTTTCAAACTCACAGAAAAGCGATTTAGCAAACAGGAAATAATTCCATGTTTCTTAGCTTCTGGGAACTAGGTTTCTTTGTGTATTTCAATGAAATTCTGACAAAATGATTCTCTCTTTGTGCCCCTCATGGCTCCCCAAATGTGGTCAATCCACCATCACGTGTTTTTTTGTTTAGAGCCTATTGGATGTTTACCCTGATTAGGCGAATTTCACTGAAAACGCCTGTAGTTTAATTCCTCAATGTTTAATGCTAGAACTTTGAAAATGCAGAAAAGCACTTCAGATCACAAAAGCACACTGTGCTTCTGTCCTGGTTCAAGTATCTCAAAGCTGAATCACTAGGTAGAAAACAGTTTCAAACTCACAGAAAAGCGTTTTAGCGAACTGGAAATAATTCCAAGTTTCTTAGCTTCTGGGCACTAGGTTTCTTTGTGTATTTCAATGAAACTTTGACAAAATGATTCTCTCATGTGCCCCTCAAGGCTCGCTAAGTTTGGTCATCCCACTATCATGGGTGTTTTGTTTACAGTCTATTGGATGTTTACCCTGATTAGGCGAAAATGCCTGAAAACGCCTGTGAGTTTAATTCTTAAATGGTTAATGCTAGAACTTTAAAAACGCACAACAACACTTTAGTTCACAAGAGCACACTGTGCTTCTCTCCTGGTTCAAGTATCTCAAAGCTGAAGGTCTTGGTAGCAAAAGAGTTTCAAACTCACAGAAAAGCGATTTAGCCAACTGGAAATAATTCCAGGTTTCTTAGCTTCTGGGTACTAGGTTTCTTTGTGTATTTCAATGAAACTCTGACAAAATGATTCTCTCTTTTGCCCCTCATGGCTCCCCAAATTTGGTCAATCCACCATCACGGGCTTTTTGTTTAGAGCCTATTGGATGTTTACCCTGATTAGGCGAATTTAACTGAAAACGCCTGTTAGTTTAATTCCTCAATGGTTAATGCTACGACTTTGAAAATGCAGAAAAAGCACTTCAGATCACAAGAGCACACTGTGCTTCTGTCCTGGTTCAAGTATCTCAAAGCTGAATCACTAGGTAGCATAAGAGTTTCAAACTCACAGAAAAGCGATTTAGCCAACTGGAAATAATTCCAGGTTTCTTAGCTTCTGGGTACTAGGTTTCTTTGTGTATTTCAATGAAACTCTGACAAAATGATTCTCTCTTTTGCCCCTCATGGCTCCCCAAATGTGGTCAATCCAACATCACGTGTTTTTTGTTTAGAGCCTATTGGATGTTTACCCTGATTAGGCGAATTACACTGAAAACGCCTGTAGTTTAAACTCCTCAATGTTTAATGCTAGAAGTTTGAAAATGCAGAAAAGCACTTCAGATCACAAAAAGCACACTGTGCTTCTGTCCTGGTTCAAGTATCTCAAAGCTGAATCACTAGGTAGAAAAAAAGTTTCAAACTCACAGAAAAGCGTTTTAGAGAACTGGAAATAATTCCATGTTTCTTAGCTTCTGGGCACTAGGTTTCTTTGTGTATTTCAATGAAACTCTGAAAAATTGATTCTCTCATGTGCCCCTCAAGGCGCGCCAAGTTTGGTCATCCCCACCATCATGGGTGTTTTGTTGCAGTCTATTGGATGTTTACCCCCGATTAGGCGAATTTCACTGAAAACGCCTGTAGTTTAATTCCTCTATGCTTAATGCTAGAACTTTGAAAATGCAGAAAAGCACTTCATTTCACAAAAGCACACTGTGCTTCTGTCTTGGTTCAAGTATCTCAAAGCTGAATCACTAGGTAGCAAAAGAGTTTCAAACTCACAGAGAAGCGTTTTAGCCACCTGGAAATAATTCCATTTTTCTTAGCTTGTGGGTACTAGGTTTGTTTTTGTTTTTCAATGAAACTCTGACAAAATGATTCTATCTTGTGCCCCTCATGGCTCCCCAAATTTGGTCAATCCACCATCACGGGTTTTTTGTTTAGCGTCTATTGGATGTTTACCCTGATTAGGCGAATTTCACTGAAAACGCCTGTTAGTTTAATTCCTCAATGGTTAATGCTAGAACTTTGAAAATGCAGAAAAGCACTTCAGATCACAAGAGCACACTGTGCTTCTTTCCTGGTTCAAGTATCTGAAAGCTGAATCACTAGGCAACAAAAGAGTTTCAAACTCACAGAAAAGCGATTTAGCCAAATGGAAATAATTCCATGTTTCTTAGCTTCTGGGCACTAGGTTTCTTTGTGTATTTCAATGAAACTCTGAAGAAATTGATTCTCTCATGTGACCATCAAGGCTCCCCAATTTGGTCATCCCCACCATCAAGGGTGTTTTGTTTACAGTCTATTGGATGTTTACCATGATTAGGCGAAAATGCCTGAAAACGCCTGTGAGTTTAATTCTTAAATGGTTAATGCTAGAACTTTAAAAACGCAAAACAACACTTTAGTTCACAAGAGCACACTGTGCTTCTCTCCTGGTTCAAGTATCTCAAAGCTGAAGCTCTCGGTAGCAAAAGAGTTTCAAACTCACAGAAAAGCGATTTAGCCAACTGGAAATAATTCCAAGTTTCTTAGCTTCTGTGTACTAGGTTTCCTTGTGTATTTCAATGAAACTCTGACAAAATGATTCTCTCTTTTGCCCCTTATGGCTCCCCAAATTTGGTCATCCCACCATCACGTGTTTTTTGTTTAGAGCCTATTGGATGTTTACCCCGATTAGGCGAATTTCACTGAAAACGCCTGTAGTTTAATACCTCAATGGTTAAAGCTAGAACTTTGAAAATGCAGAAAAGCACTTCATTTCACAAGAGCACACTGTGCTTCTTTCCTGGTTCAAGTATCTCAAAGCTGAATCACTAGGTAGCAAAAGAGTTTCAAACTCATAGAAAAGCGATTTAGCCAACTGGAAATATTTCCATGTTTCTTAGCTTGTGTGTACTAGGTTTCTTTGTGTATTTCAATGAAACTATGACAAAATGATTCTCTGTTGTGTCCCTCATGGCTCCCTAAATTTAGTCATCTCACCATCACGGGTTTTTTGTTTAGAGCTTATTGGATGTTTACCCTGATTAGGCGAATTTCACTGAAAACACCTGTTAGTTTAATTCCTCAATGGTTAATGCTACGACTTTGAAAATGCAGAAAAGCACTTCAGATCACAAGAGCACACTGTGCTTCTGTCCTGGTTCAAGTATCTCAAAGCTGAATCACTAGGTAGCAAAAAGAGTTTCAAACTCACAGAAAAGCGATTTAGCCAAATGGAAATAATTCCATGTTTCTTAGCTTCTGGGTACTAGGTTTCTTTGTGTATTTCAATGAAACTCTGAAGAAATGATTATCTCATGTGCCCCTACAGGCTCCCAAGTTAGGTCATCCCGCCATCAAGGGTGTTTTGTTTTACAGTCTAATGGATGTTTACCCTGATTAGGCGAAAATGCCTGAAAACGCCTGTGAGTTTAATTCTTAAATGGTTAATGCTAGAACTTTAAAAAACGCAGAAAAACACTTTAGTTCACAAGAGCACACTGTGCTTCTGTCCTGGTTCAAGTATCTCAAAGCTGCATCACTAGGTAGGAAAAGAGTTTCAAACTAACATAAAAGCGATTTAGCCAACTGGAAATAACTCCATGTTTCTTAGCTTCTGGGTACTAGGTTTCTTTGTGTATTTCCATGAAACTCTGAAAAAATGATTCTCTCTTGTGCCACTCATGGCTCCCCAAATTTGGACATCCCACCATCACGGGTTTTTTGTTTAGAGCCTATTCGATGTTTACCCTGATTAGACGAATTTTCACTGAAAACGCCTGTAGTTTAATTCCTCAATGGTTAAAGCTTGAAACTTTGAAAATGCAGAAAAGCACTTCATATCACAAAAGCACATTGTGCTTCTGTCCTGGTTCAAGTATCTCAAAGCTGAATCACTAGGTAGGAAAAGAGTTTCAAACTCACAAAAAAGCGATTTAGCCAACTGGAAATAATTCCATGTTTCGTAGCTTCTGAGTACTAGGTTTCTTTGTGTATTTCAATGAAACTCTGACAAAATGATTCTCTCTTGTGCCCCTCATGGCTCCCCAAATTTGGTCAATCCACCATCACGGGTTTTTTGTTTAGAGCCTATTGGATGTTTTTGCCCTGCTTAGGCGAATTTCACTAAAAATGCCTGTGTTAGTTTAGTTCCACAATGGTTAATGCTAGAACTTTGAAAATGCAGAAAAGCACTTCAGATCACAAGAGCACACTGTGCTTCTTTCCTGGTTCAAGTATCTCAAAGCTGAATCACTAGGTAGCAAAAGAGTTTCAAACTCACAGAAAAGCGATTTAGCCAACAGGAAATAATTCCATGTTTCTTAGCTTCTGGGAACTAGGTTTCTTTCTGTATTTCAATGAAACTCTGACAAAATGATTGTCTCTTGTGCCCCTCATGGCTCCCTACATGTGGTCAATCCACCATCACATGTATTTTGTTTAGAGCCTATTGGATGTTTACCCTGATTAGGCGAATTACACTGAAAACGCCTGTAGTTTAACTCCTCAATGTTTAATGCTAGAACTTTGAAAATGCAGAAAAGCACTTCAGATCACAAAAGCACACTGTGCTTCTGTCCTGGTTCAAGTATCTCAAAGCTGAATCACTAGGTAGAAAAAAAGTTTCAAACTCACAGAAAAGCGTTTTAGAGAACTGGAAATAATTCCATGTTTTCTTAGCTTCTGGGCACTAGGTTTCTTTGTGTATTTCAATGAAAACTCTGAAAAAATGATTCTCTCATGTGCACCTCAAGGCTCGCCAAGTTTGGTCATCCCACCATCATGGGTGTTTTGTTGCAGTCTATTGGATGTTTACACTGATTAGGCGAAAATGCCTGAAAACGCCTGTGAGTTTAATTCTTAAATGGTTAATGCTAGAACTTTAAAAACGCAAAACAACACTTTAGTTCACAAGAGCACACTGTGCTTCTCTCCTGGTTCAAGTATCTCAAAGCTGAAGCTCTCGGTAGCAAAAGAGTTTCAAACTCACAGAAAAGCGATTTAGCCAACTGGAAAATAATTCCATGTTTCTTAGCTTCTGGGAACTAGGTTTCTTTGTGTATTTCAATGAAACTCTGACAAAATGATTCTCTCTTGTGCTCCTCATGGCTCCCCAAATTTGGTCATCGCAACATCACAGTTTTTTTGTTTAGAGCCTATTGGATGTTTGCCCTGATTAGGCGAATTTCACTGAAAACGCCTGTAGATTTAAATTCCTCTATGGTCAATGCTAGAACTTTGAAAATGCAGAAAAGCACTTCATTTCACAAAAGCACACTGTGCTTCTGTCTTGGTTCAAGTATCTCAAAGCTGAATCACTAGGTAGCAAAAGAGTTTCAAACTCACAGAGAAGCATTTTAGCCAACTGGAAATAATTCCATGTTTCTTAGCTTGTGGGTACTAGGTTTGTTTTTTGTATTTCAATGAAACTCTGACAAAATGATTCTATCTTGTGCCCCTCATGGCTCCCCAAATTTGGTAATCTCACCATCACGGGTTTTTTTTGTTTAGAGCCTATTGGATGTTTACCCTGATTAGGCGAATTTCACTGAAAACGCCTGTTAGTTTAATTCCTCAATGGTTAATGCTAGAACTTTGAAAATGCAGAAAATCACTTCAGATCACAAGAGCACACTGTGCTTCTTTCCTGGTTCAAGTATCTCAAAGCTGAATCACTAGGCAACAAAAGAGTTTCAAACTCACAGAAAAGCGTTTTTAGCGAACTGGAAATAATTCCATGTTTCTTAGCTTCTGGGCACGAGGTTTCTTTGTGTATTTCAATGAAACTCTCTGAAGAAATGATTCTCTCATGTGACCATCAAGGCTCCCCAAGTTTGGTCATCCCACCATCAAGGGTGTTTTGTTTACAGTCTATTGGATGTTTACCATGATTAGGCGAAAATGCCTGAAAACGCCTTTGAGTTTAATACTTAAATGGTTAATGCTAGAACTTTAAAAAACGCAAAACAACACTTTAGTTCACAAGAGCACACTGTGCTTCTGTCCTGGTTCAAGTATCTCAAAGCTGAATCACTAGGTAGAAAAGAGTTTCAAACTCACAGAAAAGCGTTTTAGAGAACTGGAAATAATTCCATGTTTCTTAGCTTCTGGGCACTAGGTTTCTTTGTGTATTTCAATGAAACTCTGAAAAAATGATTCTCTCATGTGCCCCTCAAGGCTCGCCAAGTTTGGTCATCCCACCATCATGGGTGTTTTGTTTACAGTCTATTGGATGTTTACCCTGATTAGGCGAAAATGCCTGAAAACGCCTGTGAGTTTTAATTCTTAAATGGTTAGTGCTAGAACTTTAAAAACGCAAAACAACATTTTAGTTCACAAGAGCACACTGTGCTTCTGTCCTGGTTCAAGTATCTCTAAGCTGAATCACTAGGTAGCAAAAGAGTTTCAAACTCACAGAGAAGCGATTTAGCCAACTGGAAATAATTCCAAGTTTCTTAGCTTCTGGGTACTAGGTTTCTTTGTGTATGTCAATGAAACTCTGACAAAAATGATTCTCTCTTGGGCCGCTCATGGCTCCCCAAATGCGGTCAATCCACCATCACGGGTTTTTTGTTTTAGAGCCTATTGGATGTTTACCCTGATAGGGCGAATTTCACTGAAAACGCCTCTAGTTTAATTCTTCAATGGTTAATGCTAGAACATTGAAAATGCAGAAAAGCACTTCAGATCACAAGAGCACACTGTGCTTCTGTCCTGGTTCAAGTATCTCAAAGCTGAATCACTAGGTTGCAAAAGAGTTTCAAACTCACAGAAAAGCGATTTAGCCAACTGGAAATATTTCCATGTTTCTTAGCTTGTGTGTACTAAGTTTCTTTGTGTATTTCAATGAAACTATGACAAAATGATTATCTGTTGTGTCCCTCATGGCTCCCTAAATTTAGTCATCTCACCATCACGGGTTTTTTGTTTAGAGCCTATTGGATGTTTACCCTGATTAGGCGAATTTCACTGAAAACGCCTGTTAGTTTAATTCCTCAATGGTTAATGCTACAACTTTGAAAATGCAGAAAAGCACTTCAGATCACAAGAGCACGCTGTGCTTCTGTCCTGGTTCAAGTATCTCAAAGCTGAATCACTAGGTAGCATAAGAGTTTCAAACTCACAGAAAAGCGATTTAGCCAACTGGAAATAATTCCAGGTTTTTTAGCTTCTGGGCAATAGGTTTCTTTGTGTATTTCAATGAAACTCTGAAAAAATGATTCTCTCATGTGCACCTCAAGGCTCGCCAAGTTTGGTCATCCCACCATCATGGGTGTTTTGTTGCAGTCTATGGGATGTTTACACTGATTAGGCGAAAATGCCTGAAAACGCCTGTGAGTTTAATTCTTAAATGGTTAATGCTAGAACTTTAAAAACGCAAAAAAACACTTTAGTTCACAAGAGCACACTGTGCTTCTCTCCTGGTTCAAGTATCTCAAAGCTGAAGCTCTCGGTAGCAAAAGAGTTTCAAACTCACAGAAAAGCGATTTAGCCAACTGGAAATAATTCCAGGTTTCTTAGCTTCTGGGTACTAGGTTTCTTTGTGTATTTCAATGAAATTCTGACAAAATGATTCTCTCTTGTGACCCTCATGGCTCCCCAAATGTGGTCTATCCACCATCGCGTGTTTTTTTGTTTAGAGCCTATTGGATGTTTACCCTGATTAGGCGAATTTCACTGAAAACGCCTGTAGTTTAATTCCTCAATGTTTAATGCTAGAACTTTGAAAATGCAGAAAAGCACTTCAGATCACAAAAGCACACTGTGCTTCTGTCCTGGTTCAAGTATCTCAATGCTGAATCACTAGGTAGAAAAGAGTTTCAAACTCACAGAAAAGCGTTTTAGAGAACTGGAAATAATTCCATGTTTCTTAGCTTCTGGGCAATAGGTTTCTTTGTGTATTTCAATGAAACTCTGAAAAAATGATTCTCTCATGTGCCCCTCAAGGCTCGCCAAGTTTGGTCATCCCACCATCATGGGTGTTTTGTTTACAGTCTATTGGATGTTTACCCTGATTAGGCGAAAATGCCTGAAAACGCCTGTGAGTTTAATTCTTAAATGGTTAGTGCTAGAACTTTAAAAACGCAAAACAACACTTTAGTTCACAAGAGCACACTGTGCTTCTGTCCTGGTTCAAGTATCTCTAAGCTGAATCACTAGGTAGCAAAAGAGTTTCAAACTCACAGAGAAGCGATTTAGCCAACTGGAAATAATTCCAAGTTTCTTAGCTTCTGGGTACTAGGTTTCTTTGTGTATGTCAATGAAACTCTGACAAAATGATTCTCTCTTTTGCCCCTTATGGCTCCCCAAATTTGGTCATCCCACCATCACGTGTTTTTTGTTTTAGAGCCTATTGGATGTTTACCACGATTAGGCGAATTTCACTGAAAACGCCTGTAGTTTAATACCTCAATGGTTAAAGCTAGAACTTTGAACATGCAGAAAAGCACTTCATTTCACAAGAGCACACTGTGCTTCTTTCCTGGTTCAAGTATCTCAAAGCTGAATCACTAGGTAGCAAAAGAGTTTCAAACTCACAGAAAAGCGATTTAGCCAACTGGAAATATTTCCATGTTTCTTAGCTTGTGTGTACTAAGTTTCTTTGTGTATTTCAAATGAAACTATGACAAAATGATTATCTGTTTGTGTCCCTCATGGCTCCCTAAATTTAGTCATCTCACCATCACGGGTTTTTTGTTTAGAGCCTATTGGATGTTTACCCTGATTAGGCGAATTTCACTGAAAACGCCTGTTAGTTTAATTCCTCAATGGTTAATGCTACAAACTTTGAAAATGCAGAAAAGCACTTCAGATCACAAGAGCACGCTGTGCTTCTGTCCTGGTTCAAGTATCTCAAAGCTGAATCACTAGGTAGCATAAGAGTTTCAAACTCACAGAAAAGCGATTTAGCCAACTGGAAATAATTCCAGGTTTTTTAGCTTCTGGGTACTACGTTTCTTTGTGTATTTCAATGAAACTCTGAAAAAATGATTCTCTCATGTGCCCCTCAAGGCTCGCCAAGTTTGGTCATCCCACCATCATGGGTGTTTTGTTGCAGTCTATGGGATGTTTACACTGATTAGGCGAAAATGCCTGAAAACGCCTGTGAGTTTTAATTCTTAAATGGTTAATGCTAGAACTTTAAAAACACAAAAAAACACTTTAGTTCACAAGAGCACACTGTGCTTCTCTCCTGGTTCAAGTATCTCAAAAGCTGAAGCTCTCGGTAGCAAAAGAGTTTCAAACTCACAGAAAAAGCGATTTAGCCAACTGGAAATATTTCCATGTTTCTTAGCTTGTGTGTACTAAGTTTCTTTGTGTATTTCAATGAAAACTATGACAAAATGATTCTCTGTTTGTGTCCCTCAAGGCTCCCTAAATTTAGTCATCTCACCATCACGGGTTTTTTGTTTAGAGCCTATTGGATGTTTACCCTGATTAGGCGAATTTCACTGAAAATGCCTGTTAGTTAATTCCTCAATGGTTAATGCTACAACTTTGAAAAATGCAGAAAAGCACTTCAGATCACAAGAGCACGCAGTGCTTCTGTCCTGGTTCAAGTATCTCAAAGCTGAATCACTAGGTAGTATAAAGAGTTTCAAACTCACAGAAAAGCGATTTAGCCAACTGGAAATAATTCCAGGTTTCTTAGCTTCTGGGTACTACGTTTCTTTGTGTATTTCAATGAAATTCTGACAAAATGATTCTCTCTTGTGCCCCTCATGGCTCCCCAAATGTGGTCTATCCACCATCGCGTGTTTTTTGTTTAGAGCCTATTGGATGTTTACCCTGATTAGGCGAATTTCACTGAAAACGCCTGTAGTTTAATTCCTCAAATGTTAATGCTAGAACTTTGAAAATGCAGAAAAGCACTTCAGATCACAAAAGCACACTGTGCTTCTGTCCTGGTTCAAGTATCTCAATGCTGAATCACTAGGTAGAAAAGAGTTTCAAACTCACAGAAAAGCGTTTTAGAGAACTGGAAATAATTCCATGTTTCTTAGCTTCTGGGCACTAGGTTTCTTTGTGTAATTTCAATGAAACTCTGAAAAAATGATTCTCTCATGTGCCCCTCAAGGCTCGCCAAGTTTGGTCATCCCACCATCATGGGTTTTTGTTTACAGTCTATTGGATGTTTACCCTGATTAGGCGAAAAATGCCTGAAAACGCCTGTGAGTTTAATTCTTAAATGGTTAATGCTAGAACTTTAAAAACGCAAAACAACACTTTAGTTCACAAGAGCACACTGTGCTTCTGTCCTGGTTCAAGTATCTCTAAGCTGAATCACTAGGTAGCAAAAGAGTTTCAAACTCACAGAGAAAGCGATTTAGCCAACTGGAAATAATTCCAAGTTTCTTAGCTTCTGGGTACTAGGTTTCTTTGTGTATTTCAATGAAACTCTGACAAAATGATTCTCTCTTTTGCCCCTTATGGCTCCCCAAATTTGGTCATCCCACCATCACGTGTTTTTTGTTTTAGAGCCTATTGGATGTTTACCACGATTAGGCGAATTTCACTGAAAACGCCTGTAGTTTAATACCTCAATGGTTAAAGCTAGAACTTTGAACATGCAGAAAAGCACTTCATTTCACAAGAGCACACTGTGCTTCTTTCCTGGTTCAAGGATCTCAAAGCTGAATCACTAGGTAGCAAAAGAGTTTCAAACTCACAGAAAAGCGATTTAGCCAACTGGAAATATTTCCATGTTTCTTAGCTTGTGTGTACTAAGTTTCTTTGTGTATTTCAATGAAACTATGACAAAATGATTATCTGTTGTGTCCCTCATGGCTCCCTAAATTTAGTCATCTCACCATCACGGGTTTTTTTGTTTAGAGCCTATTGGATGTTTACCCTGATTAGGCGAATTTCACTGAAAACGCCTGTTAGTTTAATTCCTCAATGGTTAATGCTACAACTTTGAAAATGCAGAAAAGCACTTCAGATCACAAGAGCACGCTGTGCTTCTGTCCTGGTTCAAGTATCTCAAAGCTGAATCACTAGGTAGCATAAGAGTTTCAAACTCACAGAAAAGCGATTTAGCCAACTGGAAATAATTCCAGGTTTTTTAGCTTCTGGGTACTACGTTTCTTTGTGTATTTCAATGAAACTCTGAAAAAATGATTCTCTCATGTGCCCCTCAAGGCTCGCCAAGTTTGGTCATCCCACCATCATGGGTGTTTTGTTGCAGTCTATGGATGTTTACACTGATTAGGCGAAAATGCCTGAAAACGCCTGTGAGTTTAATTCTTAAATGGTTAATGCTAGAACTTTAAAAACGCAAAAAAAAATACGCAAAACACTTTAGTTCACAAGAGCACACTGTGCTTCTCTCCTGGTTCAAGAATCTCAAAGCTGAAGCTCTCGGTAGCAAAAGAGTTTCAAACTCACAGAAAAGCGATTTAGCCAACTGGAAATAATTCCAGGTTTCTTAGCTTCTGGGTACTAGGTTTCTTTGTGTATTTCAATGAAATTCTGCCAAAATGATTCTCTCTTGTGACCCTCATGGCTCCCCAAATGTGGTCTATCCACCATCGCGTGTTTTTTGTTTAGAGCCTATTGGATGTTTACCCTGATTAGGCGAATTTCACTGAAAACGCCTGTAGTTTAATTCCTCAATGTTTAATGCTAGAACTTTGAAAATGCAGAAAAGCACTTCAGATCACAAAAGCACACTGTGCTTCTGTCCTGGTTCAAGTATCTCAATGCTGAATCACTAGGTAGAAAAGAGTTTCAAACTCACAGAAAAGCGTTTTAGAGAACTGGAAATAATTCCATGTTTCTTAGCTTCTGGGCACTAGGTTTCTTTGTGTATTTCAATGAAACTCTGAAAAAATGATTCTCTCATGTGCCCCTCAAGGCTCGCCAAGTTTGGTCATCCCACCATCATGGGTGTTTTGTTTACAGTCCTATTGGATGTTTACCCTGATTAGGCGAAAATGCCTGAAAACGCCTGTGAGTTTAATTCTTAAATGGTTAGTGCTAGAACTTTAAAAAACGCAAAACAACACTTTAGTTCACAAGAGCACACTGTGCTTCTGTCCTGGTTCAAGTATCTCTAAGCTGAATCACTAGGTAGCAAAAGAGTTTCAAACTCACAGAGAAAGCGATTTAGCCAACTGGAAATAATTCCAAGTTTTCTTAGCTTCTGGGTACTAGGTTTCTTTGTGTATTTCAATGAAACTCTGACAAAATGATTCTCTCTTTTGCCCCTTATGGCTCCCCAAATTTGGTCATCCCACCATCACGTGTTTTTTGTTTAGAGCCTATTGGATGTTTACCACGATTAGGCGAATTTCACTGAAAACGCCTGTAGTTTAAATACCTCAATGGTTAAAGCTAGAACTTTGAACATGCAGAAAAGCACTTCATTTCACAAGAGCACACTGTGCTTCTTCCTGGTTCAAGTATCTCAAAGCTGAATCACTAGGTAGCAAAAGAGTTTCAAACTCACAGAAAAGCGATTTAGCCAACTGGAAATATTTCCATGTTTCTTAGCTTGTGTGTACTAAGTTTCTTTGTGTATTTCAATGAAACTATGACAAAATGATTATCTGTTTGTGTCCCTCATGGCTCCCTAAATTTAGTCATCTCACCATCACGGGTTTTTTGTTTAGAGCCTATTGGATGTTTACCCTGATTAGGCGAATTTCACTGAAAACGCCTGTTTAGTTTAATTCCTCAATGGTTAATGCTACAACTTTGAAAATGCAGAAAAGCACTTCAGATCACAAGAGCACGCTGTGCTTCTGTCCTGGTTCAAGTATCTCAAAGCTGAATCACTAGGTAGCATAAGAGTTTCAAACTCACAGAAAAGCGATTTAGCCAACTGGAAATAATTCCAGGTTTTTTAGCTTCTGGGCACGAGGTTTCTTTGTGTATTTCAATGAAACTCTGAAGAAATGATTCTCTCATGTGACCATCAAGGCTCCCCAAGTTTGGTCATCCCACCATCAAGGGTGTTTTGTTTACAGTCTATTGGATGTTTACCATGATTAGGCGAAAATGCCTGAAAACGCCTTTGAGTTTAATACTTAAATGGTTAATGCTAGAACTTTAAAAACGCAAAACAACACTTAGTTCACAAGAGCACACTGTACTTCTGTCCTGGTTCAAGTATCTCAAAGCTGAATCACTAGGTAGCAAAAGAGTTTCAAACTCACAGAGAAGCGTTTTAGCCATCTGGAAATTATTCCATGTTTCTTACCTTGTGGGTACTCGTATTCTTTTTGTATTTCAATGAAACTCTGACAAAATGATTCTATCTTGTGCCCCTCATGGCTCCCCAAATGTGGTCAATCCACCATCGCGGTTTTTTTGTTTAAAGCCTACTGGATATTTACCCTGATTAGGCGAATTTCACTGAAAACGCCTGTAGTTTAATTCCTCAATGGTTAATGCTAGAACTTTGAAAATGCAGAAAAGCATTTCAGATCAGAAGAGCGCACTGTGCTTTTGTCCTGGTTGAAGTATCTCAAAGTTGAATCACTAGGTAGCAAAAGAGTTTCAAACTCACAGAAAAGCGATTTAGCCAACTGGAAATAATTTCATGTTTCTTAGCTTCTGGGAACTAGGTTTCTTTGTGTATTTCAATGAAACTCTGACAAAATGATTCTCTCTTTTGCCCCTTATGGCTCCCCAAATTTGGTCATCCCACCATCACGTGTTTTTTGTTTAGAGCCTATTGGATGTTTACCACGATTAGGCGAATTTCACTGAAAACGCCTGTAGTTTAATACCTCAATGGTTAAAGCTTGAACTTTGAAAATGCAGAAAAGCTCTTCATTTCACAAGAGCACACTGTGCTTCTGTCCTGGTTCAAGTATCTCAAAGCTGAATCACTAGGTAGCAAAAGAGTTTCAAACTCACAGAAAAGCGATTTAGCCAACTGGAAATATTTCCATGTTTCTTAGCTTGTGTGTACTAAGTTTCTTTGTGTATTTCAATGAAACTATGACAAAATGATTCTCTGTTGTGTCCCTCATGGCTCCCTAAATTTAGTCATCTCACCATCACGGGTTTTTTTTGTTTAGAGCCTATTGGATGTTTACCCTGATTAGGCGAATTTCACTGAAAACGCCTGTTTAATTCCTCAATGGTTAATGCTACAACTTTGAAAATGCAGAAAAGCACTTCAGATCACAAGAGCACGCAGTGCTTCTGTCCTGGTTCAAGTAACTCAAAGCTGAATCACTAGGTAGCATAAGAGTTTCAAACTCACAGAAAAGCGATTTAGCCAACTGGAAATAATTCCAGGTTTCTTAGCTTCTGGGTACTACGTTTCTTTTTGTATTTCAATGAAATTCTGACAAAATGATTCTCTCTTGTGCCCCTCATGGCTCCCCAAATGTGGTCTATCCACCATCGCGTGTTTTTTTGTTTAGAGCCTATTGGATGTTTACCCTGATTAGGCGAATTTCACTGAAAACGCCTGTAGTTTAATTCCTCAATGTTTAATGCTAGAACTTTGAAAATGCAGAAAAAGCACTTCAGATCACAAAAGCACACTGTGCTTCTGTCCTGGTTCAAGTATCTCAATGCTGAATCACTAGGTAGAAAATAGTTTCAAACTCACAGAAAAGCGTTTTAGAGAACTGGAAATAATTCCATGTTTCTTAGCTTCTGGGCACTAGGTTTCTTTGTGTATTTCAATGAAACTCTGAAAAAATGATTCTCTCATGTGCCCCTCAAGGCTCGCCAAGTTTGGTCATCCCACCATCATGGGTGTTTTGTTTACAGTCTATTGGATGTTTACCCTGATTAGGCGAAAATGCCTGAAAACGCCTGTGAGTTTAATTCTTAAATGGTTAATGCTAGAAACTTTAAAAACGCAAAACAACACTTTAGTTCACAAGAGCACACTGTGCTTCTGTCCTGGTTCAAGTATCTCTAAAGCTGAATCACTAGGTAGCAAAAGAGTTTCAAACTCACAGAGAAGCGATTTAGCCAACTGGAAATAATTCCAAGTTTCTTAGCTTCTGGGTACTAGGTTTCTTTGTGTATTTCAATGAAACTCTGACAAAATGATTCTCTCTTTTGCCCCTTATGGCTCCCCAAATTTGTCATCCCACCATCACGTGTTTTTTGTTTAGAGCCTATTGGATGTTTACCACGATTAGGCGAATTTCACTGAAAACGCCTGTAGTTTAGTACCTCAATGGTTTAAAGCTAGAACTTTGAACATGCAGAAAAGCACTTCATTTCACAAGAGCACACTGTGCTTCTTTCCTGGTTCAAGTATCTCAAAGCTGAATCACTAGGTAGCAAAAGAGTTTCAAACTCACAGAAAAGCGATTTAGCCAACTGGAAATATTTCCATGTTTCTTAGCTTGTGTGTACTAAGTTTCTTTGTGTATTTCAATGAAACTATGACAAAATGATTCTCTGTTGTGTCCCTCATGGCTCCCTAAATTTAGTCATCTCACCATCACGGGTTTTTTGTTTAGAGCCTATTGGATGTTTACCCTGATTAGGCGAATTTCACTGAAAACGCCTGTTTAATTCCTCAATGGTTAATGCTACAACTTTGAAAATGCAGAAAAGCACTTCAGATCACAAGAGCACGCAGTGCTTCTGTCCTGGTTCAAGTAACTCAAAGCTGAATCACTAGGTAGCATAAGAGTTTCAAACTCACAGAAAAGCGATTTAGCCAACTGGAAATAATTCCAGGTTTCTTAGCTTCTGGGTACTACGTTTCTTTTTGTATTTCAATGAAATTCTGACAAAATGATTCTCTCTTGTGCCCCTCATGGCTCCCCAAATGTGGTCTATCCACCATCGCGTGTTTTTTGTTTAGAGCCTATTGGATGTTTACCCTGATTAGGCGAATTTCACTGAAAACGCCTGTAGTTTAATTCCTCAATGTTTAATGCTAGAACTTTGAAAATGCAGAAAAGCACTTCAGATCACAAAAGCACACTGTGCTTCTGTCCTGGTTCAAGTATCTCAATGCTGAATCACTAGGTAGAAAATAGTTTCAAACTCACAGAAAAGCGTTTTAGAGAACTGGAAATAATTCCATGTTTCTTAGCTTCTGGGCACTAGGTTTCTTTGTGTATTTCAATGAAACTCTGAAAAAATGATTCTCTCATGTGCCCCTCAAGGCTCGCCAAGTTTGGTCATCCCACCATCATGGGTGTTTTGTTTACAGTCTATTGGATGTTTACCCTGATTAGGCGAAAATGCCTGAAAACGCCTGTGAGTTTAATTCTTAAATGGTTAGTGCTAGAACTTTAAAAACGCAAAACAACACTTTAGTTCACAAGAGCACACTGTGCTTCTGTCCTGGTTCAAGTATCTCTAAGCTGAATCACTAGGTAGCAAAAGAGTTTCAAACTCACAGAGAAGCGATTTAGCCAACTGGAAATAATTCCAAGTTTCTTAGCTTCTGGGTACTAGGTTTCTTTGTGTATTTCAATGAAACTCTGACAAAATGATTCTCTCTTTTGCCCCTTATGGCTCCCCAAATTTGGTCATCCCACCATCACGTGTTTTTTGTTTAGAGCCTATTGGATGTTTACCACGATTAGGCGAATTTCACTGAAAACGCCTGTAGTTTAGTACCTCAATGGTTAAAGCTAGAACTTTGAACATGCAGAAAAGCACTTCATTTCACAAGAGCACACTGTGCTTCTTTCCTGGTTCAAGTATCTCAAAGCTGAATCACTAGGTAGCAAAAGAGTTTCAAACTCACAGAAAAGCGATTTAGCCAACTGGAAATATTTCCATGTTTCTTAGCTTGTGTGTACTAAGTTTCTTTATGTATTTCAATGAAACTATGACAAAATGATTCTCTGTTGTGTCCCTCATGGCTCCCTAAATTTAGTCATCTCACCATCACGGGTTTTTTGTTTAGAGCCTATTGGATGTTTACCCTGATTAGGCGAATTTCACTGAAAACGCCTGTTAGTTTAATTCCTCAATGGTTAATGCTACAACTTTGAAAATGCAGAAAAGCACTTCAGATCACAAGAGCACGCCTTGCTTCTGTCCTGGTTCAAGTATCTCAAAGCTGAATCACTAGGTAGCATAAGAGTTTCAAACTCACAGAAAAGCGATTTAGCCAACTGGAAATAATTCCAGGTTTTTTAGCTTCTGGGTACTACGTTTCTTTGTGTATTTCAATGAAACTCTGAAAAAATGATTCTCTCATGTGCCCCTCAAGGCTCGCCAAGTTTGTTCATCCCACCATCATGGGTGTTTTGTTGCAGTCTATGGATGTTTACACTGATTAGGCGAAAATGCCTGAAAACGCCTGTGAGTTTAATTCTTAAATGGTTAATGCTAGAACTTTAAAAACGCAAAAAAACACTTTAGTTCACAAGAGCACACTGTGCTTCTCTCCTGGTTCAAGTATCTCAAAGCTGAAGCTCTCGGTAGCAAAAGAGTTTCAAACTCACAGAAAAGCGATTTAGCCAACTGAAAATAATTCCATGTTTCTTAGCTTCTGGGAACTAGGTTTCTTTGTGTATTTCAATGAAACTCTGACAAAATGATTCTCTCTTGTGCCCCTCATGGCTCCCCAAATTTGGTCATCGCAACATCACAGGTTTTTTGTTTAGAGCCTATTGGATGTTTACCCTGATTAGGCGAATTTCACTGAAAACGCCTGTAGATTAATTCCTCTATGGTCAATGCTAGAACTTTGAAAATGCAGAAAAGCACTTCATTTCACAAAAGCACACTGTGCTTCTGTCTTGGTTCAAGTATCTCAAAGCTGAATCACTAGGTAGCATAAGAGTTTCAAACTCACAGAAAAGCGATTTAGCCAACTGGAAATAATTCCAGGTTTCTTAGCTTCTGGGTACTACGTTTCTTTTTGTATTTCAATGAAATTCTGACAAAATGATTCTCTCTCTTGTGCCCCTCATGGCTCCCCAAATGTGGTCTATCCACCATCGCGTGTTTTTTGTTTAGAGCCTATTGGATGTTTACCCTGATTAGGCGAATTTCACTGAAAACGCCTGTAGTTTAATTCCTCAATGTTTAATGCTAGAACTTTGAAAATGCAGAAAAGCACTTCAGATCACAAAAGCACACTGTGCTTCTGTCCTGGTTCAAGTATCTCAATGCTGAATCACTAGGTAGAAAAATAGTTTCAAACTCACAGAAAAGCGTTTTAGAGAACTGGAAATAATTCCATGTTTCTTAGCTTCTGGGCACTAGGTTTCTTTGTGTATTTCAATGAAACTCTGAAAAAATGATTCTCTCATGTGCCCCTCAAGGCTCGCCAAGTTTGGTCATCCCACCATCATGGGTGTTTTGTTTACAGTCTATTGGATGTTTACCTGATTAGGCGAAAATGCCTGAAAACGCCTGTGAGTTTAATTCTTAAATGGTTAGTGCTAGAACTTTAAAAACGCAAAACAACACTTTAGTTCACAAGAGCACACTGTGCTTCTGTCCTGGTTCAAGTATCTCTAAGCTGAATCACTAGGTAGCAAAAGAGTTTCAAACTCACAGAGAAGCGATTTAGCCAACTGGAAATAATTCCAAGTTTCTTAGCTTCTGGGTACTAGGTTTCTTTGTGTATTTCAATGAAACTCTGACAAAATGATTCTCTCTTTTGCCCCTTATGGCTCCCCAAATTTGGTCATCCCACCATCACGTGTTTTTTGTTTAGAGCCTATTGGATGTTTACCACGATTAGGCGAATTTCACTGAAAACGCCTGTAGTTTAGTACCTCAATGGTTAAAGCTAGAACTTTGAACATGCAGAAAAGCACTTCATTTCACAAGAGCACACTGTGCTTCTTTCCTGGTTCAAGTATCTCAAAGCTGAATCACTAGGTAGCAAAAGAGTTTCAAACTCACAGAAAAGCGATTTAGCCAACTGGAAATATTTCCATGTTTCTTAGCTTGTGTGTACTAAGTTTCTTTGTGTATTTCAATGAAACTATGACAAAATGATTATCTGTTGTGTCCCTCATGGCTCCCTAAATTTAGTCATCTCACCATCACGGTTTTTTGTTTAGAGCCTATTGGATGTTTACCCTGATTAGGCGAATTTCACTGAAAACGCCTGTTAGTTTAATTCCTCAATGGTTAATGCTACAACTTTGAAAATGCAGAAAAGCACTTCAGATCACAAGAGCACGCTGTGCTTCTGTCCTGGTTCAAGTATCTCAAAGCTGAATCACTAGGTAGCATAAGAGTTTCAAACTCACAGAAAAGCGATTTAGCCAACTGGAAATAATTCCAGGTTTTTTAGCTTCTGGGCACGAGGTTTCTTTGTGTATTTCAATGAAACTCTGAAGAAATGATTCTCTCATGTGACCATCAAGGCTCCCCAAGTTTGGTCATCCCACCATCAAGGGTGTTTTGTTTACAGTCTATTGGATGTTTACCATGATTAGGCGAAAATGCCTGAAAACGCCTTTGAGTTTAATACTTAAATGGTTAATGCTAGAACTTTAAAAACGCAAAACAACACTTTAGTTCACAAGAGCACACTGTACTTCTGTCCTGGTTCAAGTATCTCAAAGCTGAATCACTAGGTAGCAAAAGAGTTTCAAACTCACAGAGAAGCGTTTTAGCCATCTGGAAATTATTCCATGTTTCTTACCTTGTGGGTACTCGTATTCTTTTTGTATTTCAATGAAACTCTGACAAAATGATTCTATCTTGTGCCCCTCATGGCTCCCCAAATGTGGTCAATCCACCATCGCGGTTTTTTTTGTTTAAAGCCTACTGGATATTTACCCTGATTAGGCGAATTTCACTGAAAACGCCTGTAGTTTAATTCCTCAATGGTTAATGCTAGAACTTTGAAAATGCAGAAAAGCATTTCAGATCAGAAGAGCGCACTGTGCTTTTGTCCTGGTTGAAGTATCTCAAAGTTGAATCACTAGGTAGCAAAAGAGTTTCAAACTCACAGAAAAGCGATTTAGCCAACTGGAAATAATTTCATGTTTCTTAGCTTCTGGGAACTAGGTTTTCTTTGTGTATTTCAATGAAACTCTGACAAAATGATTCTCTCTTTTGCCCCTTATGGCTCCCCAAATTTGGTCATCCCACCATCACGTGTTTTTTGTTTAGAGCCTATTGGATGTTTACCACGATTAGGCGAATTTCACTGAAAACGCCTGTAGTTTAATACCTCAATGGTTAAAGATTGAACTTTGAAAATGCAGAAAAGCTCTTCATTTCACAAGAGCACACTGTGCTTCTGTCCTGGTTCAAGTATCTCAAAGCTGAATCACTAGGTAGCAAAAGAGTTTCAAACTCACAGAAAAGCGATTTAGCCAACTGGAAATATTTCCATGTTTCTTAGCTTGTGTGTACTAAGTTTCTTTGTGTATTTCAATGAAACTATGACAAAATGATTCTCTGTTGTGTCCCTCATGGCTCCCTAAATTTAGTCATCTCACCATCACGGGTTTTTTGTTTAGAGCCTATTGGATGTTTACCCTGATTAGGCGAATTTCACTGAAAACGCCTGTTTAATTCCTCAATGGTTAATGCTACAACTTTGAAAATGCAGAAAAGCACTTCAGATCACAAGAGCACGCAGTGCTTCTGTCCTGGTTCAAGTAACTCAAAGCTGAATCACTAGGTAGCATAAGAGTTTCAAACTCACAGAAAAGCGATTTAGCCAACTGGAAATAATTCCAGGTTTCTTAGCTTCTGGGTACTACGTTTCTTTTTGTATTTCAATGAAATTCTGACAAAATGATTCTCTCTTGTGCCCCTCATGGCTCCCCAAATGTGGTCTATCCACCATCGCGTGTTTTTTTGTTTAGAGCCTATTGGATGTTTACCCTGATTAGGCGAATTTCACTGAAAACGCCTGTAGTTTAATTCCTCAATGTTTAATGCTAGAACTTTGAAAATGCAGAAAAGCACTTCAGATCACAAAAGCACACTGTGCTTCTGTCCTGGTTCAAGTATCTCAATGCTGAATCACTAGGTAGAAAATAGTTTCAAACTCACAGAAAAGCGTTTTAGAGAACTGGAAATAATTCCATGTTTCTTAGCTTCTGGGCACTAGGTTTCTTTGTGTATTTCAATGAAACTCTGAAAAAATGATTCTCTCATGTGCCCCTCAAGGCTCGCCAAGTTTGGTCATCCCACCATCATGGGTGTTTTGTTTACAGTCTATTGGATGTTTACCCTGATTAGGCGAAAATGCCTGAAAACGCCTGTGAGTTTAATTCTTAAATGGTTAGTGCTAGAACTTTAAAAACGCAAAACAACACTTTAGTTCACAAGAGCACACTGTGCTTCTGTCCTGGTTCAAGTATCTCTAAGCTGAATCACTAGGTAGCAAAAGAGTTTCAAACTCACAGAGAAGCGATTTAGCCAACTGGAAATAATTCCAAGTTTCTTAGCTTCTGGGTACTAGGTTTCTTTGTGTATTTCAATGAAACTCTGACAAAATGATTCTCTCTTTTGCCCCTTATGGCTCCCCAAATTTGGTCATCCCACCATCACGTGTTTTTTGTTTAGAGCCTATTGGATGTTTACCACGATTAGGCGAATTTCACTGAAAACGCCTGTAGTTTAGTACCTCAATGGTTAAAGCTAGAACTTTGAACATGCAGAAAAGCACTTCATTTCACAAGAGCACACTGTGCTTCTTTCCTGGTTCAAGTATCTCAAAGCTGAATCACTAGGTAGCAAAAGAGTTTCAAACTCACAGAAAAGCGATTTACCAACTGGAAATATTTCCATGTTTCTTAGCTTGTGTGTACTAAGTTTCTTTATGTATTTCAATGAAACTATGACAAAATGATTCTCTGTTGTGTCCCTCATGGCTCCCTAAATTTAGTCATCTCACCATCACGGGTTTTTTGTTTTAGAGCCTATTGGATGTTTACCCTGATTAGGCGAATTTCACTGAAAACGCCTGTTAGTTTAATTCCTCAATGGTTAATGCTACAACTTTGAAAATGCAGAAAAGCACTTCAGATCACAAGAGCACGCCTTGCTTCTGTCCTGGTTCAAGTATCTCAAAGCTGAATCACTAGGTAGCATAAGAGTTTCAAACTCACAGAAAAGCGATTTAGCCAACTGGAAATAATTCCAGGTTTTTTAGCTTCTGGGTACTACGTTTCTTTGTGTATTTCAATGAAACTCTGAAAAAATGATTCTCTCATGTGCCCCTCAAGGCTCGCCAAGTTTGTTCATCCCACCATCATGGGTGTTTTGTTGCAGTCTATGGGATGTTTACACTGATTAGGCGAAAATGCCTGAAAACGCCTGTGAGTTTAATTCTTAAATGGTTAATGCTAGAACTTTAAAAACGCAAAAAAACACTTTAGTTCACAAGAGCACACTGTGCTTCTCTCCTGGTTCAAGTATCTCAAAGCTGAAGCTCTCGGTAGCAAAAGAGTTTCAAACTCACAGAAAAGCGATTTAGCCAACTGAAAATAATTCCATGTTTCTTAGCTTCTGGGAACTAGGTTTCTTTGTGTATTTCAATGAAACTCTGACAAAATGATTCTCTCTTGTGCCCCTCATGGCTCCCCAAATTTGGTCATCGCAACATCACAGGTTTTTTGTTTAGAGCCTATTGGATGTTTACCCTGATTAGGCGAATTTCACTGAAAACGCCTGTAGATTAATTCCTCTATGGTCAATGCTAGAACTTTGAAAATGCAGAAAAGCACTTCATTTCACAAAAGCACACTGTGCTTCTGTCTTGGTTCAAGTATCTCAAAGCTGAATCACTAGGTAGCATAAGAGTTTCAAACTCACAGAAAAGCGATTTAGCCAACTGGAAATAATTCCAGGTTTCTTAGCTTCTGGGTACTACGTTTCTTTTTGTATTTCAATGAAATTCTGACAAAATGATTCTCTCTTGTGCCCCTCATGGCTCCCCAAATGTGGTCTATCCACCATCGCGTGTTTTTTGTTTAGAGCCTATTGGATGTTTACCCTGATTAGGCGAATTTCACTGAAAACGCCTGTAGTTTAATTCCTCAATGTTTAATGCTAGAACTTTGAAAATGCAGAAAAGCACTTCAGATCACAAAAGCACACTGTGCTTCTGTCCTGGTTCAAGTATCTCAATGCTGAATCACTAGGTAGAAAATAGTTTCAAACTCACAGAAAAGCGTTTTAGAGAACTGGAAATAATTCCATGTTTCTTAGCTTCTGGGCACTAGGTTTCTTTGTGTATTTCAATGAAACTCTGAAAAAATGATTCTCTCATGTGCCCCTCAAGGCTCGCCAAGTTTGGTCATCCCACCATCATGGGTGTTTTGTTTACAGTCTATTGGATGTTTACCCTGATTAGGCGAAAATGCCTGAAAACGCCTGTGAGTTTAATTCTTAAAATGGTTAGTGCTAGAACTTTAAAAACGCAAAACAACACTTTAGTTCACAAGAGCACACTGTGCTTCTGTCCTGGTTCAAGTATCTCTAAGCTGAATCACTAGGTAGCAAAAGAGTTTCAAACTCACAGAGAAGCGATTTAGCCAACTGGAAATAATTCCAAGTTTCTTAGCTTCTGGGTACTAGGTTTCTTTGTGTATTTCAATGAAACTCTGACAAAATGATTCTCTCTTTTGCCCCTTATGGCTCCCCAAATTTGGTCATCCCACCATCACGTGTTTTTTGTTTAGAGCCTATTGGATGTTTACCACGATTAGGCGAATTTCACTGAAAACGCCTGTAGTTTAGTACCTCAATGGTTAAAGCTAGAACTTTGAACATGCAGAAAAGCACTTCATTTCACAAGAGCACACTGTGCTTCTTTCCTGGTTCAAGTATCTCAAAGCTGAATCACTAGGTAGCAAAAGAGTTTCAAACTCACAGAAAAGCGATTTAGCCAACTGGAAATATTTCCATGTTTCTTAGCTTGTGTGTACTAAGTTTCTTTGTGTATTTCAATGAAACTATGACAAAATGATTATCTGTTGTGTCCCTCATGGCTCCCTAAATTTAGTCATCTCACCATCACGGGTTTTTTGTTTAGAGCCTATTGGATGTTTACCCTGATTAGGCGAATTTCACTGAAAACGCCTGTTAGTTTAATTCCTCAATGGTTAATGCTACAACTTTGAAAATGCAGAAAAGCACTTCAGATCACAAGAGCACGCTGTGCTTCTGTCCTGGTTCAAGTATCTCAAAGCTGAATCACTAGGTAGCATAAGAGTTTCAAACTCACAGAAAAGCGATTTAGCCAACTGGAAATAATTCCAGGTTTTTTTAGCTTCTGGGCACGAGGTTTCTTTGTGTATTTCAATGAAACTCTGAAGAAATGATTCTCTCATGTGACCATCAAGGCTCCCCAAGTTTGGTCATCCCACCATCAAGGGTGTTTTGTTTACAGTCTATTGGATGTTTACCATGATTAGGCGAAAATGCCTGAAAACGCCTTTGAGTTTAATACTTAAATGGTTAATGCTAGAACTTTAAAAACGCAAAACAACACTTTAGTTCACAAGAGCACACTGTACTTCTGTCCTGGTTCAAGTATCTCAAAGCTGAATCACTAGGTAGCAAAAGAGTTTCAAACTCACAGAGAAGCGTTTTAGCCATCTGGAAATTATTCCATGTTTCTTACCTTGTGGGTACTCGTATTCTTTTTGTATTTCAATGAAACTCTGACAAAATGATTCTATCTTGTGCCCCTCATGGCTCCCCAAATGTGGTCAATCCACCATCGCGGTTTTTTTGTTTAAAGCCTACTGGATATTTACCCTGATTAGGCGAATTTCACTGAAAACGCCTGTAGTTTAATTCCTCAATGGTTAATGCTAGAACTTTGAAAATGCAGAAAAGCATTTCAGATCAGAAGAGCGCACTGTGCTTTTGTCCTGGTTGAAGTATCTCAAAGTTGAATCACTAGGTAGCAAAAGAGTTTCAAACTCACAGAAAAGCGATTTAGCCAACTGGAAATAATTTCATGTTTCTTAGCTTCTGGGAACTAGGTTTCTTTGTGTATTTCAATGAAACTCTGACAAAATGATTCTCTCTTTTGCCCCTTATGGCTCCCCAAATTTGGTCATCCCACCATCACGTGTTTTTTGTTTAGAGCCTATTGGATGTTTACCACGATTAGGCGAATTTCACTGAAAACGCCTGTAGTTTAATACCTCAATGGTTAAAGATTGAACTTTGAAAATGCAGAAAAGCTCTTCATTTCACAAGAGCACACTGTGCTTCTGTCCTGGTTCAAGTATCTCAAAGCTGAATCACTAGGTAGCAAAAGAGTTTCAAACTCACAGAAAAGCGATTTAGCCAACTGGAAATATTTCCATGTTTCTTAGCTTGTGTGTACTAAGTTTCTTTGTGTATTTCAATGAAACTATGACAAAATGATTCTCTGTTGTGTCCCTCATGGCTCCCTAAATTTAGTCATCTCACCATCACGGGTTTTTTGTTTAGAGCCTATTGGATGTTTACCCTGATTAGGCGAATTTCACTGAAAACGCCTGTTTAATTCCTCAATGGTTAATGCTACAACTTTGAAAATGCAGAAAAGCACTTCAGATCACAAGAGCACGCAGTGCTTCTGTCCTGGTTCAAGTAACTCAAAGCTGAATCACTAGGTAGCATAAGAGTTTCAAACTCACAGAAAAGCGATTTAGCCAACTGGAAATAATTCCAGGTTTCTTAGCTTCTGGGTACTACGTTTCTTTTTGTATTTCAATGAAATTCTGACAAAATGATTCTCTCTTGTGCCCCTCATGGCTCCCCAAATGTGGTCTATCCACCATCGCGTGTTTTTTTGTTTAGAGCCTATTGGATGTTTACCCTGATTAGGCGAATTTCACTGAAAACGCCTGTAGTTTAATTCCTCAATGTTTAATGCTAGAACTTTGAAAATGCAGAAAAGCACTTCAGATCACAAAAGCACACTGTGCTTCTGTCCTGGTTCAAGTATCTCAATGCTGAATCACTAGGTAGAAAATAGTTTCAAACTCACAGAAAAGCGTTTTAGAGAACTGGAAATAATTCCATGTTTCTTAGCTTCTGGGCACTAGGTTTCTTTGTGTATTTCAATGAAACTCTGAAAAAATGATTCTCTCATGTGCCCCTCAAGGCTCGCCAAGTTTGGTCATCCCACCATCATGGGTGTTTTGTTTACAGTCTATTGGATGTTTACCCTGATTAGGCGAAAATGCCTGAAAACGCCTGTGAGTTTAATTCTTAAATGGTTAGTGCTAGAACTTTAAAAACGCAAAACAACACTTTAGTTCACAAGAGCACACTGTGCTTCTGTCCTGGTTCAAGTATCTCTAAGCTGAATCACTAGGTAGCAAAAGAGTTTCAAACTCACAGAGAAGCGATTTAGCCAACTGGAAATAATTCCAAGTTTCTTAGCTTCTGGGTACTAGGTTTCTTTGTGTATTTCAATGAAACTCTGACAAAATGATTCTCTCTTTTGCCCCTTATGGCTCCCCAAATTTGGTCATCCCCACCATCACGTGTTTTTTGTTTAGAGCCTATTGGATGTTTACCACGATTAGGCGAATTTCACTGAAAACGCCTGTAGTTTAGTACCTCAATGGTTAAAGCTAGAACTTTGAACATGCAGAAAAGCACTTCATTTCACAAGAGCACACTGTGCTTCTTTCCTGGTTCAAGTATCTCAAAGCTGAATCACTAGGTAGCAAAAGAGTTTCAAACTCACAGAAAAGCGATTTAGCCAACTGGAAATATTTCCATGTTTCTTAGCTTGTGTGTACTAAGTTTCTTTATGTATTTCAATGAAACTATGACAAAATGATTCTCTGTTGTGTCCCTCATGGCTCCCTAAATTTAGTCATCTCACCATCACGGGTTTTTTGTTTAGAGCCTATTGGATGTTTACCCTGATTAGGCGAATTTCACTGAAAACGCCTGTTAGTTTAATTCCTCAATGGTTAATGCTACAACTTTGAAAATGCAGAAAAGCACTTCAGATCACAAGAGCACGCCTTGCTTCTGTCCTGGTTCAAGTATCTCAAAGCTGAATCACTAGGTAGCATAAGAGTTTCAAACTCACAGAAAAGCGATTTAGCCAACTGGAAATAATTCCAGGTTTTTTAGCTTCTGGGTACTACGTTTCTTTGTGTATTTCAATGAAACTCTGAAAAAATGATTCTCTCATGTGCCCCTCAAGGCTCGCCAAGTTTGTTCATCCCACCATCATGGGTGTTTTGTTGCAGTCTATGGGATGTTTACACTGATTAGGCGAAAATGCCTGAAAACGCCTGTGAGTTTAATTCTTAAATGGTTAATGCTAGAACTTTAAAAACGCAAAAAAAAAAACACTTTAGTTCACAAGAGCACACTGTGCTTCTCTCCTGGTTCAAGTATCTCAAAGCTGAAGCTCTCGGTAGCAAAAGAGTTTCAAACTCACAGAAAAGCGATTTAGCCAACTGAAAATAATTCCATGTTTCTTAGCTTCTGGGAACTAGGTTTCTTTGTGTATTTCAATGAAACTCTGACAAAATGATTCTCTCTTGTGCCCCTCATGGCTCCCCAAATTTGGTCATCGCAACATCACAGGTTTTTTGTTTAGAGCCTATTGGATGTTTACCCTGATTAGGCGAATTTCACTGAAAACGCCTGTAGATTAATTCCTCTATGGTCAATGCTAGAACTTTGAAAATGCAGAAAAGCACTTCATTTCACAAAAGCACACTGTGCTTCTGTCTTGGTTCAAGTATCTCAAAGCTGAATCACTAGGTAGCATAAGAGTTTCAAACTCACAGAAAAGCGATTTAGCCAACTGGAAATAATTCCAGGTTTCTTAGCTTCTGGGTACTACGTTTCTTTTTGTATTTCAATGAAATTCTGACAAAATGATTCTCTCTTGTGCCCCTCATGGCTCCCCAAATGTGGTCTATCCACCATCGCGTGTTTTTTGTTTAGAGCCTATTGGATGTTTACCCTGATTAGGCGAATTTCACTGAAAACGCCTGTAGTTTAATTCCTCAATGTTTAATGCTAGAACTTTGAAAATGCAGAAAAGCACTTCAGATCACAAAAGCACACTGTGCTTCTGTCCTGGTTCAAGTATCTCAATGCTGAATCACTAGGTAGAAAATAGTTTCAAACTCACAGAAAAGCGTTTTAGAGAACTGGAAATAATTCCATGTTTCTTAGCTTCTGGGCACTAGGTTTCTTTGTGTATTTCAATGAAACTCTGAAAAAATGATTCTCTCATGTGCCCCTCAAGGCTCGCCAAGTTTGGTCATCCCACCATCATGGGTGTTTTGTTTACAGTCTATTGGATGTTTACCCTGATTAGGCGAAAATGCCTGAAAACGCCTGTGAGTTTAATTCTTAAATGGTTAGTGCTAGAACTTTAAAAACGCAAAACAACACTTTAGTTCACAAGAGCACACTGTGCTTCTGTCCTGGTTCAAGTATCTCTAAGCTGAATCACTAGGTAGCAAAAGAGTTTCAAACTCACAGAGAAGCGATTTAGCCAACTGGAAATAATTCCAAGTTTCTTAGCTTCTGGGTACTAGGTTTCTTTGTGTATTTCAATGAAACTCTGACAAAATGATTCTCTCTTTTGCCCCTTATGGCTCCCCAAATTTGGTCATCCCACCATCACGTGTTTTTTGTTTAGAGCCTATTGGATGTTTACCACGATTAGGCGAATTTCACTGAAAACGCCTGTAGTTTAGTACCTCAATGGTTAAAGCTAGAACTTTGAACATGCAGAAAAGCACTTCATTTCACAAGAGCACACTGTGCTTCTTTCCTGGTTCAAGTATCTCAAAGCTGAATCACTAGGTAGCAAAAGAGTTTCAAACTCACAGAAAAGCGATTTAGCCAACTGGAAATATTTCCATGTTTCTTAGCTTGTGTGTACTAAGTTTCTTTGTGTATTTCAATGAAACTATGACAAAATGATTATCTGTTGTGTCCCTCATGGCTCCCTAAATTTAGTCATCTCACCATCACGGGTTTTTTTGTTTAGAGCCTATTGGATGTTTACCCTGATTAGGCGAATTTCACTGAAAACGCCTGTTAGTTTAATTCCTCAATGGTTAATGCTACAACTTTGAAAATGCAGAAAAGCACTTCAGATCACAAGAGCACGCTGTGCTTCTGTCCTGGTTCAAGTATCTCAAAGCTGAATCACTAGGTAGCATAAGAGTTTCAAACTCACAGAAAAGCGATTTAGCCAACTGGAAATAATTCCAGGTTTTTTTAGCTTCTGGGCACGAGGTTTCTTTGTGTATTTCAATGAAACTCTGAAGAAATGATTCTCTCATGTGACCATCAAGGCTCCCCAAGTTTGGTCATCCCACCATCAAGGGTGTTTTGTTTACAGTCTATTGGATGTTTACCATGATTAGGCGAAAATGCCTGAAAACGCCTTTGAGTTTAATACTTAAATGGTTAATGCTAGAACTTTAAAAACGCAAAACAACACTTTAGTTCACAAGAGCACACTGTACTTCTGTCCTGGTTCAAGTATCTCAAAGCTGAATCACTAGGTAGCAAAAGAGTTTCAAACTCACAGAGAAGCGTTTTAGCCATCTGGAAATTATTCCATGTTTCTTACCTTGTGGGTACTCGTATTCTTTTTGTATTTCAATGAAACTCTGACAAAATGATTCTATCTTGTGCCCCTCATGGCTCCCCAAATGTGGTCAATCCACCATCGCGGTTTTTTTTTTTTAAAGCCTACTGGATATTTACCCTGATTAGGCGAATTTCACTGAAAACGCCTGTAGTTTAATTCCTCAATGGTTAATGCTAGAACTTTGAAAATGCAGAAAAGCATTTCAGATCAGAAGAGCGCACTGTGCTTTTGTCCTGGTTGAAGTATCTCAAAGTTGAATCACTAGGTAGCAAAAGAGTTTCAAACTCACAGAAAAGCGATTTAGCCAACTGGAAATAATTTCATGTTTCTTAGCTTCTGGGAACTAGGTTTCTTTGTGTATTTCAATGAAACTCTGACAAAATGATTCTCTCTTTTGCCCCTTATGGCTCCCCAAATTTGGTCATCCCACCATCACGTGTTTTTTGTTTAGAGCCTATTGGATGTTTACCACGATTAGGCGAATTTCACTGAAAACGCCTGTAGTTTAATACCTCAATGGTTAAAGATTGAACTTTGAAAATGCAGAAAAGCTCTTCATTTCACAAGAGCACACTGTGCTTCTGTCCTGGTTCAAGTATCTCAAAGCTGAATCACTAGGTAGCAAAAGAGTTTCAAACTCACAGAAAAGCGATTTAGCCAACTGGAAATATTTCCATGTTTCTTAGCTTGTGTGTACTAAGTTTCTTTGTGTATTTCAATGAAACTATGACAAAATGATTCTCTGTTGTGTCCCTCATGGCTCCCTAAATTTAGTCATCTCACCATCACGGGTTTTTTGTTTAGAGCCTATTGGATGTTTACCCTGATTAGGCGAATTTCACTGAAAACGCCTGTTTAATTCCTCAATGGTTAATGCTACAACTTTGAAAATGCAGAAAAGCACTTCAGATCACAAGAGCACGCAGTGCTTCTGTCCTGGTTCAAGTAACTCAAAGCTGAATCACTAGGTAGCATAAGAGTTTCAAACTCACAGAAAAGCGATTTAGCCAACTGGAAATAATTCCAGGTTTCTTAGCTTCTGGGTACTACGTTTCTTTTTGTATTTCAATGAAATTCTGACAAAATGATTCTCTCTTGTGCCCCTCATGGCTCCCCAAATGTGGTCTATCCACCATCGCGTGTTTTTTGTTTAGAGCCTATTGGATGTTTACCCTGATTAGGCGAATTTCACTGAAAACGCCTGTAGTTTAATTCCTCAATGTTTAATGCTAGAACTTTGAAAATGCAGAAAAGCACTTCAGATCACAAAAGCACACTGTGCTTCTGTCCTGGTTCAAGTATCTCAATGCTGAATCACTAGGTAGAAAATAGTTTCAAACTCACAGAAAAGCGTTTTAGAGAACTGGAAATAATTCCATGTTTCTTAGCTTCTGGGCACTAGGTTTCTTTGTGTATTTCAATGAAACTCTGAAAAAATGATTCTCTCATGTGCCCCTCAAGGCTCGCCAAGTTTGGTCATCCCACCATCATGGGTGTTTTGTTTACAGTCTATTGGATGTTTACCCTGATTAGGCGAAAATGCCTGAAAACGCCTGTGAGTTTAATTCTTAAATGGTTAGTGCTAGAACTTTAAAAACGCAAAACAACACTTTAGTTCACAAGAGCACACTGTGCTTCTGTCCTGGTTCAAGTATCTCTAAGCTGAATCACTAGGTAGCAAAAGAGTTTCAAACTCACAGAGAAGCGATTTAGCCAACTGGAAATAATTCCAAGTTTCTTAGCTTCTGGGTACTAGGTTTCTTTGTGTATTTCAATGAAACTCTGACAAAATGATTCTCTCTTTTGCCCCTTATGGCTCCCCAAATTTGGTCATCCCACCATCACGTGTTTTTTGTTTAGAGCCTATTGGATGTTTACCACGATTAGGCGAATTTCACTGAAAACGCCTGTAGTTTAGTACCTCAATGGTTAAAGCTAGAACTTTGAACATGCAGAAAAGCACTTCATTTCACAAGAGCACACTGTGCTTCTTTCCTGGTTCAAGTATCTCAAAGCTGAATCACTAGGTAGCAAAAGAGTTTCAAACTCACAGAAAAGCGATTTAGCCAACTGGAAATATTTCCATGTTTCTTAGCTTGTGTGTACTAAGTTTCTTTATGTATTTCAATGAAACTATGACAAAATGATTCTCTGTTGTGTCCCTCATGGCTCCCTAAATTTAGTCATCTCACCATCACGGGTTTTTTGTTTAGAGCCTATTGGATGTTTACCCTGATTAGGCGAATTTCACTGAAAACGCCTGTTAGTTTAATTCCTCAATGGTTAATGCTACAACTTTGAAAATGCAGAAAAGCACTTCAGATCACAAGAGCACGCCTTGCTTCTGTCCTGGTTCAAGTAACTCAAAGCTGAATCACTAGGTAGCATCAGATCACAAGAGCACGCCTTGCTTCTGTCCTGGTTCAAGTATCTCAAAGCTGAATCACTAGGTAGCATAAGAGTTTCAAACTCACAGAAAAGCGATTTAGCCAACTGGAAATAATTCCAGGTTTTTTAGCTTCTGGGTACTACGTTTCTTTGTGTATTTCAATGAAACTCTGAAAAAATGATTCTCTCATGTGCCCCTCAAGGCTCGCCAAGTTTGTTCATCCCACCATCATGGGTGTTTTGTTGCAGTCTATGGGATGTTTACACTGATTAGGCGAAAATGCCTGAAAACGCCTGTGAGTTTAATTCTTAAATGGTTAATGCTAGAACTTTAAAAACGCAAAAAAACACTTTAGTTCACAAGAGCACACTGTGCTTCTCTCCTGGTTCAAGTATCTCAAAGCTGAAGCTCTCGGTAGCAAAAGAGTTTCAAACTCACAGAAAAGCGATTTAGCCAACTGAAAATAATTCCATGTTTCTTAGCTTCTGGGAACTAGGTTTCTTTGTGTATTTCAATGAAACTCTGACAAAATGATTCTCTCTTGTGCCCCTCATGGCTCCCCAAATTTGGTCATCGCAACATCACAGGTTTTTTGTTTAGAGCCTATTGGATGTTTACCCTGATTAGGCGAATTTCACTGAAAACGCCTGTAGATTAATTCCTCTATGGTCAATGCTAGAACTTTGAAAATGCAGAAAAGCACTTCATTTCACAAAAGCACACTGTGCTTCTGTCTTGGTTCAAGTATCTCAAAGCTGAATCACTAGGTAGCATAAGAGTTTCAAACTCACAGAAAAGCGATTTAGCCAACTGGAAATAATTCCAGGTTTCTTAGCTTCTGGGTACTACGTTTCTTTTTGTATTTCAATGAAATTCTGACAAAATGATTCTCTCTTGTGCCCCTCATGGCTCCCCAAATGTGGTCTATCCACCATCGCGTGTTTTTTGTTTAGAGCCTATTGGATGTTTACCCTGATTAGGCGAATTTCACTGAAAACGCCTGTAGTTTAATTCCTCAATGTTTAATGCTAGAACTTTGAAAATGCAGAAAAGCACTTCAGATCACAAAAGCACACTGTGCTTCTGTCCTGGTTCAAGTATCTCAATGCTGAATCACTAGGTAGAAAATAGTTTCAAACTCACAGAAAAGCGTTTTAGAGAACTGGAAATAATTCCATGTTTCTTAGCTTCTGGGCACTAGGTTTCTTTGTGTATTTCAATGAAACTCTGAAAAAATGATTCTCTCATGTGCCCCTCAAGGCTCGCCAAGTTTGGTCATCCCACCATCATGGGTGTTTTGTTTACAGTCTATTGGATGTTTACCCTGATTAGGCGAAAATGCCTGAAAACGCCTGTGAGTTTAATTCTTAAATGGTTAGTGCTAGAACTTTAAAAACGCAAAACAACACTTTAGTTCACAAGAGCACACTGTGCTTCTGTCCTGGTTCAAGTATCTCTAAGCTGAATCACTAGGTAGCAAAAGAGTTTCAAACTCACAGAGAAGCGATTTAGCCAACTGGAAATAATTCCAAGTTTCTTAGCTTCTGGGTACTAGGTTTCTTTGTGTATTTCAATGAAACTCTGACAAAATGATTCTCTCTTTTGCCCCTTATGGCTCCCCAAATTTGGTCATCCCACCATCACGTGTTTTTTGTTTAGAGCCTATTGGATGTTTACCACGATTAGGCGAATTTCACTGAAAACGCCTGTAGTTTAGTACCTCAATGGTTAAAGCTAGAACTTTGAACATGCAGAAAAGCACTTCATTTCACAAGAGCACACTGTGCTTCTTTCCTGGTTCAAGTATCTCAAAGCTGAATCACTAGGTAGCAAAAGAGTTTCAAACTCACAGAAAAGCGATTTAGCCAACTGGAAATATTTCCATGTTTCTTAGCTTGTGTGTACTAAGTTTCTTTGTGTATTTCAATGAAACTATGACAAAATGATTATCTGTTGTGTCCCTCATGGCTCCCTAAATTTAGTCATCTCACCATCACGGGTTTTTTGTTTAGAGCCTATTGGATGTTTACCCTGATTAGGCGAATTTCACTGAAAACGCCTGTTAGTTTAATTCCTCAATGGTTAATGCTACAACTTTGAAAATGCAGAAAAGCACTTCAGATCACAAGAGCACGCTGTGCTTCTGTCCTGGTTCAAGTATCTCAAAGCTGAATCACTAGGTAGCATAAGAGTTTCAAACTCACAGAAAAGCGATTTAGCCAACTGGAAATAATTCCAGGTTTTTTAGCTTCTGGGCACGAGGTTTCTTTGTGTATTTCAATGAAACTCTGAAGAAATGATTCTCTCATGTGACCATCAAGGCTCCCCAAGTTTGGTCATCCCACCATCAAGGGTGTTTTGTTTACAGTCTATTGGATGTTTACCATGATTAGGCGAAAATGCCTGAAAACGCCTTTGAGTTTAATACTTAAATGGTTAATGCTAGAACTTTAAAAACGCAAAACAACACTTTAGTTCACAAGAGCACACTGTACTTCTGTCCTGGTTCAAGTATCTCAAAGCTGAATCACTAGGTAGCAAAAGAGTTTCAAACTCACAGAGAAGCGTTTTAGCCATCTGGAAATTATTCCATGTTTCTTACCTTGTGGGTACTCGTATTCTTTTTGTATTTCAATGAAACTCTGACAAAATGATTCTATCTTGTGCCCCTCATGGCTCCCCAAATGTGGTCAATCCACCATCGCGGTTTTTTTGTTTAAAGCCTACTGGATATTTACCCTGATTAGGCGAATTTCACTGAAAACGCCTGTAGTTTAATTCCTCAATGGTTAATGCTAGAACTTTGAAAATGCAGAAAAGCATTTCAGATCAGAAGAGCGCACTGTGCTTTTGTCCTGGTTGAAGTATCTCAAAGTTGAATCACTAGGTAGCAAAAGAGTTTCAAACTCACAGAAAAGCGATTTAGCCAACTGGAAATAATTTCATGTTTCTTAGCTTCTGGGAACTAGGTTTCTTTGTGTATTTCAATGAAACTCTGACAAAATGATTCTCTCTTTTGCCCCTTATGGCTCCCCAAATTTGGTCATCCCACCATCACGTGTTTTTTGTTTAGAGCCTATTGGATGTTTACCACGATTAGGCGAATTTCACTGAAAACGCCTGTAGTTTAATACCTCAATGGTTAAAGATTGAACTTTGAAAATGCAGAAAAGCTCTTCATTTCACAAGAGCACACTGTGCTTCTGTCCTGGTTCAAGTATCTCAAAGCTGAATCACTAGGTAGCAAAAGAGTTTCAAACTCACAGAAAAGCG
Source organism: Tamias sibiricus (assembly GCA_025594165.1). NCBI lineage: Eukaryota > Metazoa > Chordata > Mammalia > Rodentia > Sciuridae > Tamias > Tamias sibiricus. The sequence continues at coordinate 95,106 of JAKELJ010000072.1, forward strand.
ATTTAGCCAACTGGAAATATTTCCATGTTTCTTAGCTTGTGTGTACTAAGTTTCTTTGTGTATTTCAATGAAACTATGACAAAATGATTCTCTGTTGTGTCCCTCATGGCTCCCTAAATTTAGTCATCTCACCATCACGGGTTTTTTGTTTAGAGCCTATTGGATGTTTACCCTGATTAGGCGAATTTCACTGAAAACGCCTGTTTAATTCCTCAATGGTTAATGCTACAACTTTGAAAATGCAGAAAAGCACTTCAGATCACAAGAGCACGCAGTGCTTCTGTCCTGGTTCAAGTAACTCAAAGCTGAATCACTAGGTAGCATAAGAGTTTCAAACTCACAGAAAAGCGATTTAGCCAACTGGAAATAATTCCAGGTTTCTTAGCTTCTGGGTACTACGTTTCTTTTTGTATTTCAATGAAATTCTGACAAAATGATTCTCTCTTGTGCCCCTCATGGCTCCCCAAATGTGGTCTATCCACCATCGCGTGTTTTTTGTTTAGAGCCTATTGGATGTTTACCCTGATTAGGCGAATTTCACTGAAAACGCCTGTAGTTTAATTCCTCAATGTTTAATGCTAGAACTTTGAAAATGCAGAAAAGCACTTCAGATCACAAAAGCACACTGTGCTTCTGTCCTGGTTCAAGTATCTCAATGCTGAATCACTAGGTAGAAAATAGTTTCAAACTCACAGAAAAGCGTTTTAGAGAACTGGAAATAATTCCATGTTTCTTAGCTTCTGGGCACTAGGTTTCTTTGTGTATTTCAATGAAACTCTGAAAAAATGATTCTCTCATGTGCCCCTCAAGGCTCGCCAAGTTTGGTCATCCCACCATCATGGGTGTTTTGTTTACAGTCTATTGGATGTTTACCCTGATTAGGCGAAAATGCCTGAAAAACGCCTGTGAGTTTAATTCTTAAATGGTTAGTGCTAGAACTTTAAAAACGCAAAACAACACTTTAGTTCACAAGAGCACACTGTGCTTCTGTCCTGGTTCAAGTATCTCTAAGCTGAATCACTAGGTAGCAAAAGAGTTTCAAACTCACAGAGAAGCGATTTAGCCAACTGGAAATAATTCCAAGTTTCTTAGCTTCTGGGTACTAGGTTTCTTTGTGTATTTCAATGAAACTCTGACAAAATGATTCTCTCTTTTGCCCCTTATGGCTCCCCAAATTTGGTCATCCCACCATCACGTGTTTTTTGTTTAGAGCCTATTGGATGTTTACCACGATTAGGCGAATTTCACTGAAAACGCCTGTAGTTTAGTACCTCAATGGTTAAAGCTAGAACTTTGAACATGCAGAAAAGCACTTCATTTCACAAGAGCACACTGTGCTTCTTTCCTGGTTCAAGTATCTCAAAGCTGAATCACTAGGTAGCAAAAGAGTTTCAAACTCACAGAAAAGCGATTTAGCCAACTGGAAATATTTCCATGTTTCTTAGCTTGTGTGTACTAAGTTTCTTTATGTATTTCAATGAAACTATGACAAAATGATTCTCTGTTGTGTCCCTCATGGCTCCCTAAATTTAGTCATCTCACCATCACGGGTTTTTTGTTTAGAGCCTATTGGATGTTTACCCTGATTAGGCGAATTTCACTGAAAACGCCTGTTAGTTTAATTCCTCAATGGTTAATGCTACAACTTTGAAAATGCAGAAAAGCACTTCAGATCACAAGAGCACGCCTTGCTTCTGTCCTGGTTCAAGTATCTCAAAGCTGAATCACTAGGTAGCATAAGAGTTTCAAACTCACAGAAAAGCGATTTAGCCAACTGGAAATAATTCCAGGTTTTTTAGCTTCTGGGTACTACGTTTCTTTGTGTATTTCAATGAAACTCTGAAAAAATGATTCTCTCATGTGCCCCTCAAGGCTCGCCAAATGTTTGTTCATCCCACCATCATGGGTGTTTTTGTTGCAGTCTATGGGATGTTTACACTGATTAGGCGAAAATGCCTGAAAACGCCTGTGAGTTTAATTCTTAAATGGTTAATGCTAGAACTTTAAAAACGCAAAAAAACACTTTAGTTCACAAGAGCACACTGTGCTTCTCTCCTGGTTCAAGTATCTCAAAGCTGAAGCACTCTCGGTAGCAAAAGAGTTTCAAACTCACAGAAAAGCGATTTAGCCAACTGAAAATAATTCCATGTTTCTTAGCTTCTGGGAACTAGGTTTCTTTGTGTATTTCAATGAAACTCTGACAAAATGATTCTCTCTTGTGCCCCTCATGGCTCCCCAAATTTGGTCATCGCAACATCACAGGTTTTTTGTTTAGAGCCTATTGGATGTTTACCCTGATTAGGCGAATTTCACTGAAAACGCCTGTAGATTAATTCCTCTATGGTCAATGCTAGAACTTTGAAAATGCAGAAAAGCACTTCATTTCACAAAAGCACACTGTGCTTCTGTCTTGGTTCAAGTATCTCAAAGCTGAATCACTAGGTAGCATAAGAGTTTCAAACTCACAGAAAAGCGATTTAGCCAACTGGAAATAATTCCAGGTTTCTTAGCTTCTGGTACTACGTTTCTTTTTGTATTTCAATGAAATTCTGACAAAATGATTCTCTCTTGTGCCCCTCATGGCTCCCCAAATGTGGTCTATCCACCATCGCGGGTTTTTTGTTTAGAGCCTATTGGATGTTTACCCTGATTAGGCGAATTTCACTGAAAACGCCTGTAGTTTAATTCCTCAATGTTTAATGCTAGAACTTTGAAAATGCAGAAAAGCACTTCAGATCACAAAGCACACTGTGCTTCTGTCCTGGTTCAAGTATCTCAATGCTGAATCACTAGGTAGAAAATAGTTTCAAACTCACAGAAAAGCGTTTTAGAGAACTGGAAATAATTCCATGTTTCTTAGCTTCTGGGCACTAGGTTTCTTTGTGTATTTCAATGAAACTCTGAAAAAATGATTCTCTCATGTGCCCCTCAAGGCTCGCCAAGTTTGGTCATCCCACCATCATGGGTGTTTTGTTTACAGTCTATTGGATGTTTACCCTGATTAGGCGAAAATGCCTGAAAACGCCTGTGAGTTTAATTCTTAAATGGTTAGTGCTAGAACTTTAAAAACGCAAAACAACACTTTAGTTCACAAGAGCACACTGTGCTTCTGTCCTGGTTCAAGTATCTCTAAGCTGAATCACTAGGTAGCAAAAGAGTTTCAAACTCACAGAGAAGCGATTTAGCCAACTGGAAATAATTCCAAGTTTCTTAGCTTCTGGGACTAGGTTTCTTTGTGTATTTCAATGAAACTCTGACAAAATGATTCTCTCTTTTGCCCCTTATGGCTCCCCAAATTTGGTCATCCCACCATCACGTGTTTTTTGTTTAGAGCCTATTGGATGTTTACCACGATTAGGCGAATTTCACTGAAAACGCCTGTAGTTTAGTACCTCAATGGTTAAAGCTAGAACTTTGAACATGCAGAAAAGCACTTCATTTCACAAGAGCACACTGTGCTTCTTTCCTGGTTCAAGTATCTCAAAGCTGAATCACTAGGTAGCAAAAGAGTTTCAAACTCACAGAAAAGCGATTTAGCCAACTGGAAATATTTCCATGTTTCTTAGCTTGTGTGTACTAAGTTTCTTTGTGTATTTCAATGAAACTATGACAAAATGATTATCTGTTGTGTCCCTCATGGCTCCCTAAATTTAGTCATCTCACCATCACGGGTTTTTTGTTTAGAGCCTATTGGATGTTTACCCTGATTAGGCGAATTTCACTGAAAACGCCTGTTAGTTTAATTCCTCAATGGTTAATGCTACAACTTTGAAAATGCAGAAAAGCACTTCAGATCACAAGAGCACGCTGTGCTTCTGTTCCTGGTTCAAGTATCTCAAAGCTGAATCACTAGGTAGCATAAGAGTTTCAAACTCACAGAAAAGCGATTTAGCCAACTGGAAATAATTCCAGGTTTTTTAGCTTCTGGGCACGAGGTTTCTTTGTGTATTTCAATGAAACTCTGAAGAAATGATTCTCTCATGTGACCATCAAGGCTCCCCAAGTTTGGTCATCCCACCATCAAGGGTGTTTTGTTTACAGTCTATTGGATGTTTACCATGATTAGGCGAAAATGCCTGAAAACGCCTTTGAGTTTAATACTTAAATGGTTAATGCTAGAACTTTAAAAACGCAAAACAACACTTTAGTTCACAAGAGCACACTGTACTTCTGTCCTGGTTCAAGTATCTCAAAGCTGAATCACTAGGTAGCAAAAGAGTTTCAAACTCACAGAGAAGCGTTTTAGCCATCTGGAAATTATTCCATGTTTCTTACCTTGTGGGTACTCGTATTCTTTTTGTATTTCAATGAAACTCTGACAAAATGATTCTATCTTGTGCCCCTCATGGCTCCCCAAATGTGGTCAATCCACCATCGCGGTTTTTTTGTTTAAAGCCTACTGGATATTTACCCTGATTAGGCGAATTTCACTGAAAACGCCTGTAGTTTAATTCCTCAATGGTTAATGCTAGAACTTTGAAAATGCAGAAAAGCATTTCAGATCAGAAGAGCGCACTGTGCTTTTGTCCTGGTTGAAGTATCTCAAAGTTGAATCACTAGGTAGCAAAAGAGTTTCAAACTCACAGAAAAGCGATTTAGCCAACTGGAAATAATTTCATGTTTCTTAGCTTCTGGGAACTAGGTTTCTTTGTGTATTTCAATGAAACTCTGACAAAATGATTCTCTCTCTTTTGCCCCTTATGGCTCCCCAAATTTGGTCATCCCACCATCACGTGTTTTTTGTTTAGAGCCTATTGGATGTTTACCACTGATTAGGCGAATTTCACTGAAAACGCCTGTAGTTTAATACCTCAATGGTTAAAGATTGAACTTTGAAAATGCAGAAAAGCACTTCATTTCACAAGAGCACACTGTGCTTCTGTCCTGGTTCAAGTATCTCAAAGCTGAATCACTAGGTAGCAAAAGAGTTTCAAACTCACAGAAAAGCGATTTAGCCAACTGGAAATATTTCCATGTTTCTTAGCTTGTGTGTACTAAGTTTCTTTGTGTATTTCAATGAAACTATGACAAAATGATTCTCTGTTGTGTCCCTCATGGCTCCCTAAATTTAGTCATCTCACCATCACGGGTTTTTTTGTTTAGAGCCTATTGGATGTTTACCCTGATTAGGCGAATTTCACTGAAAACGCCTGTTTAATTCCTCAATGGTTAATGCTACAACTTTGAAAATGCAGAAAAGCACTTCAGATCACAAGAGCACGCAGTGCTTCTGTCCTGGTTCAAGTAACTCAAAGCTGAATCACTAGGTAGCATAAGAGTTTCAAACTCACAGAAAAGCGATTTAGCCAACTGGAAATAATTCCAGGTTTCTTAGCTTCTGGGTACTACGTTTCTTTTTGTATTTCAATGAAATTCTGACAAAATGATTCTCTCTTGTGCCCCTCATGGCTCCCCAAATGTGGTCTATCCACCATCGCGTGTTTTTTTTTTAGAGCCTATTGGATGTTTACCCTGATTAGGCGAATTTCACTGAAAACGCCTGTAGTTTAATTCCTCAATGTTTAATGCTAGAACTTTGAAAATGCAGAAAAGCACTTCAGATCACAAAAGCACACTGTGCTTCTGTCCTGGTTCAAGTATCTCAATGCTGAATCACTAGGTAGAAAATAGTTTCAAACTCACAGAAAAGCGTTTTAGAGAACTGGAAATAATTCCATGTTTCTTAGCTTCTGGGCACTAGGTTTCTTTGTGTATTTCAATGAAACTCTGAAAAAATGATTCTCTCATGTGCCCCTCAAGGCTCGCCAAGTTTGGTCATCCCACCATCATGGGTGTTTTGTTTACAGTCTATTGGATGTTTACCCTGATTAGGCGAAAATGCCTGAAAACGCCTGTGAGTTTAATTCTTAAATGGTTAGTGCTAGAACTTTAAAAACGCAAAACAACACTTTAGTTCACAAGAGCACACTGTGCTTCTGTCCTGGTTCAAGTATCTCTAAGCTGAATCACTAGGTAGCAAAAGAGTTTCAAACTCACAGAGAAGCGATTTAGCCAACTGGAAATAATTCCAAGTTTCTTAGCTTCTGGGTACTAGGTTTCTTTGTGTATTTCAATGAAACTCTGACAAAATGATTCTCTCTTTTGCCCCTTATGGCTCCCCAAATTTGGTCATCCCACCATCACGTGTTTTTTGTTTAGAGCCTATTGGATGTTTACCACGATTAGGCGAATTTCACTGAAAACGCCTGTAGTTTAGTACCTCAATGGTTAAAGCTAGAACTTTGAACATGCAGAAAAGCACTTCATTTCACAAGAGCACACTGTGCTTCTTTCCTGGTTCAAGTATCTCAAAGCTGAATCACTAGGTAGCAAAAGAGTTTCAAACTCACAGAAAAGCGATTTTAGCCAACTGGAAATATTTCCATGTTTCTTAGCTTGTGTGTACTAAGTTTCTTTGTGTATTTCAATGAAACTATGACAAAATGATTCTCTGTTGTGTCCCTCATGGCTCCCTAAATTTAGTCATCTCACCATCACGGGTTTTTTGTTTAGAGCCTATTGGATGTTTACCCTGATTAGGCGAATTTCACTGAAAACGCCTGTTTTTAATTCCTCAATGGTTAATGCTACAACTTTGAAAATGCAGAAAAGCACTTCAGATCACAAGAGCACGCAGTGCTTCTGTCCTGGTTCAAGTAACTCAAAGCTGAATCACTAGGTAGCATAAGAGTTTCAAACTCACAGAAAAAGCGATTTAGCCAACTGGAAATAATTCCAGGTTTCTTAGCTTCTGGGTACTACGTTTCTTTTTGTATTTCAATGAAATTCTGACAAAATGATTCTCTCTTGTGCCCCTCATGGCTCCCCAAATGTGGTCTATCCACCATCGCGTGTTTTTTGTTTAGAGCCTATTGGATGTTTACCCTGATTAGGCGAATTTCACTGAAAACGCCTGTAGTTTAATTCCTCAATGTTTAATGCTAGAACTTTGAAAATGCAGAAAAGCACTTCAGATCACAAAAGCACACTGTGCTTCTGTCCTGGTTCAAGTATCTCAATGCTGAATCACTAGGTAGAGAAATAGTTTCAAACTCACAGAAAAGCGTTTTAGAGAACTGGAAATAATTCCATGTTTCTTAGCTTCTGGGCACTAGGTTTCTTTGTGTATTTCAATGAAACTCTGAAAAAATGATTCTCTCATGTGCCCCTCAAGGCTCGCCAAGTTTGGTCATCCCACCATCATGGGTGTTTTGTTTACAGTCCTATTGGATGTTTACCCTGATTAGGCGAAAATGCCTGAAAACGCCTGTGAGTTTAATTCTTAAATGGTTAGTGCTAGAACTTTAAAAACGCAAAACAACACTTTAGTTCACAAGAGCACACTGTGCTTCTGTCCTGGTTCAAGTATCTCTAAGCTGAATCACTAGGTAGCAAAAGAGTTTCAAACTCACAGAGAAGCGATTTAGCCAACTGGAAATAATTCCAAGTTTCTTAGCTTCTGGGTACTAGGTTTCTTTGTGTATTTCAATGAAACTCTGACAAAATGATTCTCTCTTTTGCCCCTTATGGCTCCCCAAATTTGGTCATCCCACCATCACGTGTTTTTTTGTTTAGAGCCTATTGGATGTTTACCACGATTAGGCGAATTTCACTGAAAACGCCTGTAGTTTAGTACCTCAATGGTTAAAGCTAGAACTTTGAACATGCAGAAAAGCACTTCATTTCACAAGAGCACACTGTGCTTCTTTCCTGGTTCAAGTATCTCAAAGCTGAATCACTAGGTAGCAAAAGAGTTTCAAACTCACAGAAAAGCGATTTAGCCAACTGGAAATATTTCCATGTTTCTTAGCTTGTGTGTACTAAGTTTCTTTGTGTATTTCAATGAAACTATGACAAAAAGATTATCTGTTGTGTCCCTCATGGCTCCCTAAATTTAGTCATCTCACCATCACGGGTTTTTTGTTTAGAGCCTATTGGATGTTTACCCTGATTAGGCGAATTTCACTGAAAACGCCTGTTAGTTTAATTCCTCAATGGTTAATGCTACAACTTTGAAAATGCAGAAAAGCACTTCAGATCACAAGAGCACGCTGTGCTTCTGTCCTGGTTCAAGTATCTCAAAGCTGAATCACTAGGTAGCAAAAGAGTTTCAAACTCACAGAAAAGCGATTTAGCCAACTGGAAATAATTCCAGTTTTCTTAGCTTCTGGGTACTAGTTTCTTTGTGTATTTCAATGAAACTCTGAAAAAATGATTCTCTCATGTGCCCCTCAAGGCTCGCCAAGTTTGTTCAATCCCACCATCATGGGTTTTTGTTGCAGTCTATTGGATGTTTACACTGATTAGGCGAAAATGCCTGAAAACGCCTGTGAGTTTAATTCTTAAATGGTTAATGCTAGAACTTTAAAAATGCAAAAAAACACTTTAGTTCACAAGAGCACACTGTGCTTCTCTCCTGGTTCAAGTATCTCAAAGCTGAAGCACTAGGTAGCAAAAGAGTTTCAAACTCACAGAAAAGCGATTTAGCCAACTGAAAATAATTCCATGTTTCTTAGCTTCTGGGAACTAGGTTTCTTTGTGTATTTCAATGAAACTCTGACAAAATGATTCTCTCTTGTGCCCCTCATGGCTCCCCAAATTTGGTCATCCACCATCACGGGTTTTTTGTTTAGAGCCTATTGGATGTTTACCCTGATTAGGCGAATTTCACTGAAAACGCCTGTAGTTTAATTCCTCTATGGTTAATGCTAGAACTTTGAAAATGCAGAAAAGCACTTCATTTCACAAAGCACACTGTGCTTCTGTCTTGGTTCAAGTATCTCAAAGCTGAATCACTAGGTAGCAAAAGAGTTTCAAACTCACAGAGAAGCGATTTAGCCACCTGGAAATAATTCCATGTTTCTTAGCTTGTGGGTACTAGGTTTGTTTTTGTTTTTCAATGAAACTCTGACAAAATGATTCTATCTTGTGCCCCTCATGGCTCCCCAAATTTGGTCAATCCACCATCACGGGTTTTTTGTTTAGAGTCTATTGGATGTTTACCCTGATTAGGCGAATTTCACTGAAAACGCCTGTTAGTTTAATTCCTCAATGGTTAATGCTAGAACTTTGAAAATGCAGAAAAGCACTTCAGATCACAAGAGCACACTGTGCTTCTTTCCTGGTTCAAGTATCTCAAAGCTGAATCACTAGGCAACAAAAGAGTTTCAAACTCACAGAAAAGCGTTTAGCGAACTGGAAATAATTCCATGTTTCTTAGCTTCTGGGCACTAGGTTTCTTTGTGTATTTCAATGAAACTCTGAAGAAATGATTCTCTCATGTGACCATCAAGGCTCCCCAAGTTTGGTCATCCCACCATCAAGGGTGTTTTGTTTACAGTCTATTGGATGTTTACCATGATTAGGCGAAAATGCCTGAAAACGCCTTTGAGTTTAATACTTAAATGGTTAATGCTAGAACTTTAAAAACGCAAAACAACACTTTAGTTCACAAGAGCACACTGTGCTTCTGTCCTGGTTCAAGTATCTCAAAGCTGAATCACTAGGTAGCAAAAGAGTTTCAAACTCACAGAGAAGCGTTTTAGCCATCTGGAAATAATTCCATGTTTCTTAGCTTGTGGGTACTAGGTTTCTTTTTGTATTTCAATGAAACTCTGACAAAATGATTCTATCTTGTGCCCCTCATGGCTCCCCAAATGTGGTCAATCCACCATCGCGGTTTTTTTGTTTAGAGCCTACTGGATATTTACCCTGATTAGGCGAATTTCACTGAAAACGCCTGTAGTTTTAATTCCTCAATGGTTAATGCTAGAACTTTGAAAATGCAGAAAAGCATTTCAGATCAGAAGAGCGCACTGTGCTTTTGTCCTGGTTGAAGTATCTCAAAGTTGAATCACTAGGTAGCAAAAGAGTTTCAAACTCACAGAAAAGCGATTTAGCCAAATGGAAATAATTCCATGTTTCTTAGCTTCTGGGTACTAGGTTTCTTTGTGTATTTCAATGAAACTCTGACAAAATGATTCTCTCTTGTGCCCCTCATGGCTCCCCAAATTTGGTCATCCACCATCACGGGTTTTTGTTTAGAGCCTATTGGATGTTTACCCTGATTAGGCGAATTTCACTGAAAACGCCTGTAGTTTAATTCCTCAATGGTTAATGCTAGAACTTTGAAAATGCAGAAAAGCACTTCAGATCACAAGAGCACACTGTGCTTCTGTCCTGGTTCAAGTATCTCAAAGCTGAATCACTAGGTAGCAAAAGAGTTTCAAACTCACAGAAAAGCGATTTAGCCAACTGAAAATAATTCCATGTTTCTTAGCTTGTGGGTACTAGGTTTCTTTGTGTATTTCAATGAAACTCTGACAAAATGATTCTCTCTTGTGTCCCTCATGGCTCCCCAAATTTAGTCATCTCACCATCACGGGTTTTTTGTTTAGAGCCTATTGGATGTTTACCCTGATTAGGCGAATTTCACTGAAAACGCCTGTAGTTTAATTCCTCAATGGTTAATGCTAGAACTTTGAAAATGCAGAAAAGCACTTCAGATCACAAAAGCACACTGTGCTTCTGTCTTGGTTCAAGTATCTCAAAGCTGAATCACTAGGTAGCAAAAGAGTTTCAAACTCACAGAATAGCGTTTTAGCCACTGGAAATAATTCCATGTTTCTTAGCTTCTGGTACTAGGTTTCTTTGTGTATTTCAATGAAACTCTGACAAAATGATTCTCTCATGTGCCCCTCAAGGCTCCCCAAATTTGGTCATCCACCATCACGGGTTTTTTGTTTTAGAGCCTATTGGATGTTTACCCTGATTAGGCGAATTTCACTGAAAACGCCTGTGATTTTAATTCCTCAATGGTTAATGCTAGAACTTTGAAAAACGCAGAAAAAACACTTTAGTTCACAAGAGCACACTGTGTTCTCTCCTGGTTCAAGTATCTCAAAGCTGAATCACTAGGTAGCAAAAGAGTTTCAAACTCACAGAAAAGCGATTTAGCCAACTGAAAATAATTCCATGTTTCTTAGCTTCTGGGAACTAGGTTTCTTTGTGTATTTCAATGAAACTCTGACAAAATGATTCTCTCTTGTGCCCCTCATGGCTCCCCAAATTTGGTCATCGCAACATCACGGGTTTTTTGTTTAGAGCCTATTGCATGTTTACCCTGATTAGGCGAATTTCACTGAAAAACGCCTGTAGTTTAATTCCTCAATGGTTTAATGCTAGAACTTTGAAAATGCAGAAAAGCACTTCAGATCACAAGAGCACACTGTGCTTGCTTTCCTGGTTCAAGTAGCTCAAAGCATGAATCACTAGGCAACAAAAGAGTTCAAACTCACAAAAAGCGTTTTAGCCAAATGGAAATAATTCCATGTTTACCTTAGCTTCTGGGCACGAGGTTTTCTTTGTGTATTTCAATGAAACTCTGAAGAAATGATTCTCTCATGTGAGCCATCATGGCTCCCCAAGTTTTGGTCATCCCACCATCAAGGGTGTTTTGTTTACAGTCCTATTGGATGTTTACCATGATTAGGCGAAAATGCCTGAAAACGCCTTTGAGTTTAATACTTTAATGGTTAATGCTAGAACTTTAAAACGCAAAACAACACTTTAGTTCACAAGAGCACACTGTGCTTCTGTCCTGGTTCAAGTATCTCAAAGCTGAATCACTAGGTAGCAAAAGAGTTTCAAACTCACAGAGAAGCGTTTTAGCCATCTGGAAATAATTCCATGTTTCTTAGCTTGTGGGCTACTAGGTTTCTTTTTGTATTTAAATGAAACTCTGACAAAATGATTCTATCTTGTGCCCCTCATGGCTCCCCAAATGTGGTCCATCCACCATCGCGGTTTTTTTTGTTTAGAGCCTACTGGATATTTACCCTGATTAGGCGAATTTCACTGAAAACGCCTGTAGTTTCATTCCTCTATGGTTAATGCTAGAACTCTGAAAATGCAGAAAAGCATTTCAGATCAGAAGAGCGCACACTGTGCTTTTGTCCTGGTTGAAGTATCTCAAAGTTGAATCACTAGGTAGCAAAAGAGTTTCAAACTCACAGAAAAGCGATTTAGCCAAATGGAAATAATTCCATGTTTCTTAGCTTCTGGGTACTAGGTTTCTTTGTGTATTTCAATGAAACTCTGACAAAATGATTCTCTCTTGTGCCCTCATGGCTCCCCAAATTTGGTCAATCCACCATCACGGGTTTTTTTGTTTAGAGCCTATTGGATGTTTACCCTGATTAGGCGAATTTCACTGAAAACGCCTGTTAGTTTAATTCCTCAATGGTTAATGCTAGAACTTTGAAAATGCAGAAAAGCACTTCAGATCACAAGAGCACACTGTGCTTCTTTCCTGGTTCAAGTATCTCAAAGCTGAATCACTAGGTAGCAAAAGAGTTTCAAACTCACAGAAAAGCGATTTAGCCAACTGAAAATAATTCCATGTTTCGAAGCTTCTGGGTACTAGGTTTCTTTGTGTATTTCAATGAAACTCTGACAAAATGATTCTCTCTTGTGCCCCTCATGGCTCCCCAAATTTGGTCATCACAACATCACGGGTTTTTTGTTTAGAGCCTATCGGATGTTTACCCTGATTAGGCGAATTTCACTGAAAATGCCTGTAGTTTAATTCCTCTATGGTTAATGCTAGAACTTTGAAAATTCAGAAAAGCACTTCATTTCACAAAAGCACACTGTGCTTCTGTCTTGGTTCAAGTATCTCAAAGCTGAATCACTAGGTAGCAAAAGAGTTTCAAACTCACAGAGAAGCGTTTTAGCCACCTGGAAATAATTCCATGTTTCTTAGCTTGTGGGTACTAGGTTTGTTTTTGTTTTTTCAATGAAACTCTGACAAAATGATTCTATCTTGTGCCCCTCATGGCTCCCCAAATTTGGTCAATCCACCATCACGGGTTTTTTTGTTTAGAGCCTATTGGATGTTTACCCTGATTAGGCGAATTTCACTGAAAACGCCTGTTAGTTTAATTCCTCAATGGTTAATGCTAGAACTTTGAAAATGCAGAAAAAACACTTCAGATCACAAGAGAACACTGTGTTTCTTTTTTTGGTTCTAGTATCTCAAAGCTGAATCACTAGGTAGCAAGAGAGTTTCAAACTCACAGAAAAGCGATTTAGCCAACTGAAAATAATTCCATGTTTCTTAGCTTCTGGGAACTAGGTTTCTTTGTGTATTTCAATGAAACTCTGACAAAATGATTCTCTCTTGTGCCCCTCATGGCTCCCCAAATTTGGTCATCGCAACATCACGGTTTTTTGTTTAGAGCCTATTGCATGTTTACCCTGATTAGGCGAATTTCACTGAAAACGCCTGTAGTTTAATTCCTCTATGGTTAATGCTAGAACTTTGAAAATGCAGAAAAGCACTTCATTTCACAAAAGCACACTGTGCTTCTGTCTTGGTTCTAGTATCTCAAAGCTGAATCACTAGGTAGCAAAAGAGTTTCAAACTCACAGAGAAGCGTTTTAGCCACCTGGAAATAATTCCATGTTTCTTAGCTTGTGGGTACTAGGTTTGTTTTTGTTTTTCAATGAAACTCTGACAAAATGATTCTATCTTGTGCCCCTCATGGCTCCCCAAATTTGGTCAATCCACCTTCACGGGTTTTTTGTTTAGAGCCTATTGGATGTTTACCCTGATTAGGCGAATTTCACTGAAAACGCCTGTAGTTTAATTCCTCAATGGTTAATGCTAGAACTTTGAAAATGCAGAAAACCACTCTAGATCACAAGAGCACGCTGTGCTTCTGTCCTGGTTCAAGTATCTCAAAGCTGAATCACTAGGTAGCAAAAGAGTTTCAAACTCACAGAAAAGCGATTTAGCCAAATGGAAATAATTCCATGTTTCTTAACTTCTGGGCACTAGGTTTATTTGTGTATTTCAATGAAACTCTGAAAAAATGATTTCTCATGTGCCCCTCAAGACTCCCCAAGTTTGGTCATCCCTCCATCAAGGATGGTTTGTTTTACAGTCAATGGATGTTTACCCTGATTAGGCGAAAATGCCTGAAAACGCCTGTGAGTTCAATTCTTAAATTGTTAATGCTAGAACTTTAAAAACGCAGAACAACACTTTAGTTCACAAGAGCACACTGTGCTTTTGTCCTGGTTCAAGTATCTCAAAGCTGAATCACTAGGTAGCAAAAGAGTTTCAAACTCACAGAAAAGCGTTTTAGCCAACTGGAAATAATTCCATGTTTCTTAGCTTCTGGGTACTAGGTTTCTTTGTGTATTTCAATGAAACTCTGACAAAATGATTCTCTCTTGGGCCGCTCATGGCTCCCCAAATGCGGTCAATCCACCATCACGGGTTTTTTTGTTTAGAGCCTATTGGATGTTTACCCTGATAGGGCGAATTTCACTGAAAACGCCTCTAGTTTAATTCTTCAATGGTTAATGCTAGAACATTGAAAATGCAGAAAAGCACTTCAGATCACAAGAGCACACTGTGCTTCTGTCCTGGTTCAAGTATCTCAAAGCTGAATCACTAGGTTGCAAAAGAGTTTCAAACTCACAGAAAAGCGATTTAGCCAGCTGGAAATAATTCCATGTTTCTTAGCTTCTGGGTACTAGGTTTCTTTGTGTATTTCAATGAAACTCTGACAAAATGATTCTCTCTTGGGCCGCTCATGGCTCTTCAAATGCGGTCAATCCACCATCACGGGTTTTTTGTTTAGAGCCTATTGGATGTTTACCCTGATAGGGCGAATTTCACTGAAAACGCCTCTAGTTTAATTCTTCAATGGTTAATGCTAGAACATTGAAAATGCAGAAAAGCACTTCAGATCACAAGAGCACACTGTGCTTCTGTTCTGGTTCAAGTATCTCAAAGCTGAATCACTAGGTTGCAAAAGAGTTTCAAACTCACAGAAAAGCGATTTAGCCAACTGGAAATAATTCCATGTTTCTTAGCTTCTGGGTACTAGGGTTCTTTGTGTATTTCAATGAAACTCTGACAAAATGATTCTCTCTTGGGCCCCTCATGGCTCCCCAAATTTGGTCATCCCACCATCACGGGTTTTTTTTGTTTAGAGCCTATTGGATGTTTACCCTGATTAGGCGAATTTCACTGAAAACGCCTGTAGTTTAATTCTTCAATGGTTAATGCTAGAACATTGAATATGCAGAAAAGCACTTCAGATCACAAGAGCACACTGTGCTTCTGTTCTGGTTCAAGTATCTCAAAGCTGAATCACTAGGTTGCAAAAGAGTTTCAAACTCACAGAAAAGCGATTTAGCCAACTGGAAATAATTCCATGTTTCTTAGCTTCTGGGTACTAGGTTTCTTTGTGTATTTTAATGAAACTGACATAATGATTCTTTCTTGTGCCCCTCATGGCTCCCCAAATTTGGTCATCTCACCATCACGGGTTTTTTCTTTAGAGCCTATTGGATGTTTACCCTGATTAGGCGAATTTCACTGAAAACGCCTGTTAGTTTAAATCCTCAATGGTTAATGCTAGAACTTTAAATACGCAGAACAACACTTTAGATCACAAGAGCACGCTGTGCTTCTATCCTGGTTCAAGTATCTCAAAGTGAATCACTAGGTAGCAAAAGAGTTTCAAACTCACAGAAAAGCGATTTAGCCAACTGAAAATAATTCCATGTTTCTTAGCATCTGGGTACGAGGTTTCTTTGTGTATTTCAATGAATCTCTGACAAAATGATTCTCTTTTGTGCCCCTCATGGCTCCCAAAATTTGGTCAATCCACCATCACGGGTTACTTGTTTAGAGCCTATTGGATGTTTACCTTGATTAGGCGAATTTCCCTGAAAACGCCTGTAGTTTAATTCCTCAATGGTTAAAGCTTGAACTTTGAAAATGCAGAAAAGCACTTCATATCACAAAAGCACATTGTGCTTCTGTCCTGGTTCAAGTATCTCAAAGCTGAATCACTAGCTAGGAAAAGAGTTTCAAACTCACAGAAAAGCGATTTAGCCAACTGGAAATAATTCCATGTTTCTTAGCTTCTGCGTACTAGGTTTCTTTGTGTATTTCCATGAAACTCTGACAAAATGATTCTCTCTTGTGCCCCTCAAGGCTCCCCAAATTTTGTCATCCCACCATCACGGGTTTTTTGTTTAGAGCCTGTTGGATGTTTACCTTGATTAGGCGAATTTCACTGAAAATGCCTGTAGTTTAATTCCTCAATGGTTAAAGCTAGAACTTTGAAAATGCAGAAAAGCACTTCAGATCACAAGAGAACACTGTGCTTCTGTCTTGGTTCTAATATCTCAAAGCTGAATCACTAGGTAGCAAAAGAGTTTCAAACTCACAGAGAAGCGTTTTAGCCACCTGGAAATAATTCCATGTTTCTTAGCTTCTGGGTACTAGGTTTCTTTGTGTATTTCAATGAAACTCTGACAAAATGATTCTCTCTTGTGCCCCTCATGGCTCCCCAAATTTGGTCAATCCACCATCACGGGTTTTTTTTTTAGAGCCTATTGGATGTTTACCCTGATTAGGCGAATTTCACTGAAAACGCCTGTAGTTTAATTCCTCAATGGTTAAAGCTTGAACTTTGAAAATGCAGAAAAGCACTTCAGATCACAAAAGCACATTGTGCTTCTGTCCTGGTTCAAGTATCTCAAAGCTGAATCACTAGGTAGGAAAAGAGTTTCAAACTCACAGAAAAGCGATTTAGCCAACTGGAAATAATTCCATGTTTCGAAGCTTCTGGGTACTAGGTTTCTTTGTGTATTTCAATGAAACTCTGACAAAATGATTCTATCTCTGTGTGCCCCTCATGGCTCCCAAAATGTGGTCAATCCACCATCGCTCTTTTTTTGTTTAGAGCCTACTGGATAATTACCCTGATTAGGCGAATTTTACTGAAAACGCCTGTAGTTTAATTCCTCAATGGTTAATGCTAGAACTTTGAAAATGCAGAAAACCACTCCAGATCACAAGAGCACGCTGTGCTTCTGTCCTGGTTCAAGTATCTCAAAGCTGAATCACTAGGTAGCAAAAGAGTTTCAAACTCACAGAAAAGCGATTTAGCCAAATGGAAATAATTCCATGTTTCTTAGCTTCTGGGTACTAGGTTTCTTTGTGTATTTCAATGAAACTCTGACAAAATGATTCTCTCTTGTGCCCCTCATGGCTCCCCAAATTTGGTCATTTCACCATCACGGGTTTTTTGTTTAGAGCCTATTGGATGTTTACCCTGATTAGGCGAATTTCACTGAAAACGCCTGTTAGTTTTAATTCCTCAATGGTTAATGCTAGAACTTTGAAAATGCAGAAAAGCACTTCAGATCACAAGAGAACACTGTGCTTCTTTTTTGGTTCTAGTATCTCAAAGCTGAATCACTAGGTAGCAAAAGAGTTTCAAACTCACAGAAAAGCGATTTAGCCAACTGAAAATAATTCCATGTTTCTTAGCTTCTGGGAACTAGGTTTTCTTTGTGTATTTCAATGAAACTCTGACAAAATGATTCTCTCTTGTGCCCCTCATGGCTCCCCAAATTTGGTCATCGCAACATCACGGGTTTTTTGTTTAGAGCCTATTGCATATTTACCCTGATTAGGCGAATTTCACTGAAAACACCTGTAGTTTTAATTCCTCTATGGTTAATGCTAGAACTTTGAAAATGCAGAAAAGCACTTCATTTCACAAAAGCACACTGTGCTTCTGTCTTGGTTCTAATATCTCAAAGCTGAATCACTAGGTAGCAAAAGAGTTTCAAACTCACAGAGAAGCGTTTTAGCCACCTGGAAATAATTCCATGTTTCTTAGCTTGTGGGTACTAGGTTTGTTTTTGTTTTTCAATGAAACTCTGACAAAATGATTCTATCTTGTGCCCCTCATGGCTCCCCAAATTTGGTCAATCCACCTTCACGGGTTTTTTGTTTAGAGTCTATTGGATGTTTACCCTGATTAGGCGAATTTCACTGAAAACGCCTGTTAGTTTAATTCCTCAATGGTTAATGCTAGGACTTTGAAAATGCAGAAAAGCACTTCAGATCACAAGAGCACACTGTGCTTCTTTCCTGGTTCAAGTATCTCAAAGCTGAATCACTAGGCAACAAAAGAGTTTCAAACTCACAGAAAAGCGATTTAGCCAAATGGAAATAATTCCATGTTTCTTAGCTTCTGGGCACTAGGTTTCTTTGTGTATTTCAATGAAACTCTGAAGAAATGATTCTCTCATGTGACCATCAAGGCTCCCCAATTTGGTCATCCCACCATCAAGGGTGTTTTTTTTTACAGTCTATTGGATGTTTACCATGATTAGGCGAAAATGCCTGAAAACGCCTTTGAGTTTAATACTTAAATGGTTAATGCTAGAACTTTAAAAATGCAAAACAACACTTTAGTTCACAAGAGCACACTGTGCTTCTGTCCTGGTTCAAGTATCTCAACGCTGAATCACTAGGTAGCAAAAGAATTTCAAATTCACAGAGAAGCGTTTTACCATCTGGAAATAATTCCATGTTTCTTTCTTGTGGGTACTTGGTTTCTTTTTGTATTTCAATGAAACTCTGACAAAATGATTCTATCTTGTGCCCCTCATGGCTCCCCAAATGTGGTCAATCCACCATCACGGTTTTTTTTTGTTTAGAGCCTACTGGATATTTACCCTGATTAGGCGAATTTCACTGAAAACGCCTGTAGTTTAATTCCTCAATGGTTAATGCTAGAACTTTGAAAAGGCAGAAAAGCACTCCAGATCACAAGAGCACGCTGTGCTTCTGTCCTGGTTCAAGTATCTCAAAGCTGAATCACTAGGTAGCAAAAGAGTTTCAAACTCACAGAAAAGCGATTTAGCCAAATGGAAATAATTCCATGTTTCTTAGCTTCTGGGTACTAGGTTTCTTTGTGTATTTCAATGAAACTCTGACAAAATGATTCTCTCTTGTGCCCCTCATGGCTCCCCAAATTTGGTCAATCCACCATCACGGGTTTTTTTTTTTTAGAGCCTATTGGATGTTTACCTTGATTAGGCGAATTTCACTGAAAACGCCTGTAGTTTAATTCCTCAATGGTTAAAGCTTGAACTTTGAAAATGCAGAAAAGCACTTCAGATCACAAAAGCACATTGTGCTTCTGTCCTGGTTCAAGTATCTCAAAGCTGAATCACTAGGTAGGAAAAGAGTTTCAAACTCACAGAAAAGCGATTTAGCCAACTGGAAATAATTCCATGTTTCGAAGCTTCTGGGTACTAGGTTTCTTTGTGTATTTCAATGAAACTCTGACAAAATGATTCTATCTTGTGCCCCTCATGGCTCCCGAAATGTGGTCAATCCACCATCGCTCTTTTTTTGTTTAGAGCCTACTGGATAATTACCCTATTTAGGCGAATTTTACTGAAAACGCCTGTAGTTTAATTCCTCAATGGTTAATGCTAGAACTTTGAAAATGCAGAAAAACCACTCCAGATCACAAGAGCACGCTGTGCTTCTGTCCTGGTTCAAGTATCTCAAAGCTGAATCACTAGGTAGCAAAAGAGTTTCAAACTCACAGAAAAGCGATTTAGCCAAATGGAAATAATTCCATGTTTCTTAGCTTCTGGGTACTAGGTTTCTTTGTGTATTTCAATGAAACTCTGACAAAATGATTCTCTCTTGTGCCCCTCATGGCTCCCCAAATTTGGTCATTTCACCATCCCGGGTTTTTTGTTTAGAGCCTATTGGATGTTTACCCTGATTAGGCGAATTTCACTGAAAACGCCTGTTAGTTTAATTCCTCAATGGTTAATGCTAGAACTTTGAAAATGCAGAAAAGCACTTCAGATCACAAGAGAACACTGTGCTTATTTTTTGGTTCTAGTATCTCAAAGCTGAATCACTAGGTAGCAAAAGAGTTTCAAACTCACAGAAAAGCGATTTAGCCAACTGAAAATAATTCCATGTTTCTTAGCTTCTGGGAACTAGGTTTCTTTGTGTATTTCAATGAAACTCTGACAAAATGATTCTCTCTTGTGCCCCTCATGGCTCCCCAAATTTGGTCATCGCAACATCACGGGTTTTTTTGTTTAGAGCCTATTGCATATTTACCCTGATTAGGCGAATTTCACTGAAAACACCTGTAGTTTAATTCCTCTATGGTTAATGCTAGAACTTTGAAAATGCAGAAAAGCACTTCATTTCACAAAAGCACACTGTGCTTCTGTCTTGGTTCTAATATCTCAAAGCTGAATCACTAGGTAGCAAAAGAGTTTCAAACTCACAGAGAAGCGTTTTAGCCACCTGGAAATAATTCCATGTTTCTTAGCTTGTGGGTACTAGGTTTGTTTTTGTTTTTCAATGAAACTCTGACAAAATGATTCTATCTTGTGCCCCTCATGGCTCCCCAAAATTTGGTCAATCCACCTTCACGGGTTTTTTGTTTAGAGTCTATTGGATGTTTTACCCTGATTAGGCGAATTTCACTGAAAACGCCTGTTAGTTTAATTCCTCAATGGTTAATGCTAGGACTTTGAAAATGCAGAAAAGCACTTCAGATCACAAGAGCACACTGTGCTTCTTTCCTGGTTCAAGTATCTCAAAGCTGAATCACTAGGCAACAAAAGAGTTTCAAACTCACAGAAAAGCGATTTAGCCAAATGGAAATAATTCCATGTTTCTTAGCTTCTGGGCACTAGGTTTCTTTGTGTATTTCAATGAAACTCTGAAGAAATGATTCTCTCATGTGACCATCAAGGCTCCCCAATTTGGTCATCCCACCATCAAGGTGTTTTTTTTACAGTCTATTGGATGTTTACCATGATTAGGCGAAAATGCCTGAAAACGCCTTTGAGTTTAATACTTAAATGGTTAATGCTAGAACTTTAAAAATGCAAAACAACACTTTAGTTCACAAGAGCACACTGTGCTTCTGTCCTGGTTCAAGTATCTCAACGCTGAATCACTAGGTAGCAAAAGAATTTCAAATTCACAGAGAAGCGTTTTACCCATCTGGAAATAATTCCATGTTTCTTTCTTGTGGGTACTTGGTTTCTTTTTTGTATTTCAATGAAACTCTGACAAAATGATTCTATCTTGTGCCCCTCATGGCTCCCCAAATGTGGTCAATCCACCATCACGGTTTTTTTTTGTTTAGAGCCTACTGGATATTTACCCTGATTAGGCGAATTTCACTGAAAAACGCCTGTAGTTTAATTCCTCAATGGTTAATGCTAGAACTTTGAAAAGGCAGAAAAAGAAAAGCACTCCAGATCACAAGAGCACGCTGTGCTTCTGTCCTGGTTCAAGTATCTCAAAGCTGAATCACTAGGTAGCAAAAGAGTTTCAAACTCACAGAAAAGCGATTTAGCCAAATGGAAATAATTGCATGTTTCTTAGCTTCTGGGTACTAGGTTTCTTTGTGTATTTCAATGAAACTCTGACAAAATGATTCTCTCTTGTGCCCCTCATGGCTCCCCAAATTTGGTCATTTCACCATCACGGGTTTTTTTTTTTAGAGCCTATTGGATGTTTACCATGATTAGGCGAATTTCACTGAAAACGCCTGTGGTTTAATTCTTCAATGGTTAATGCTAGAACTTTGAAAATGCAGAAAAGCATTTCAGATCAGAAGAGCGCACTGTGCTTTTGTCCTGGTTGAAGTATCTCAAAGTTGAATCACTAGGTAGCAAAAGAGTTTCAAACTCACAAAAAAGCGATTTAGCCAAATGGAAATAATTCCATGTTTCTTAGCTTCTGGGTACTAGGTTTCTTTGTGTATTTCAATGAAAACTCTGACAAAATGATTCTCTCTTGTGCCCCTCATGGCTCCCCAAATTTGGTCAATCCACCATCACGGGTTTTTTCTTTAGAGCCTATTGGATGTTTACCCTGATTAGGCGAATTTCACTGAAAACGCCTGTAGTTTAATTCCTCAATGGTTAAAGCTTGAACTTTGAAAATGCAGAAAAGCACTTCAGATCACAAAAGCACATTGTGCTTCTGTCCTGGTTCAAGTATCTCAAAGCTGAATCACTAGGTAGGAAAAGAGTTTCAAACTCACAGAAAAGCGATTTAGCCAACTGGAAATAATTCCATGTTTCGAAGCTTCTGGGTACTAGGTTTCTTTGTGTATTTCAATGAAACTCTGACAAAATGATTCTCTCTTGTGCCCCTCATGGCTCCCCAAATTTGGTCATCGCACCATCACGGGTTTTTTGTTTAGAGCCTATTGGATGTTTACCCGGCTTAGGCGAATTTCACTGAAAACGCTTGTTAGTTTAGTTCCTCAATGTTTAATGTTAGAACTCTGAAAATGCAGAAAAGCACTTCAGATCACAAGAGCACACTGTGCTTCTTTCCTGGTTCAAGTATCTCAAAGCTGAATCACTAGGTAGCAAAAGAGTTTCAAACTCACAGAAAAGCGATTTAGCCAACTGGAAATATTTCCATGTTTCTTAGCTTGTGTGTGTACTAGGTTTCTTTGTGTATTTCAATGAAACTATGACAAAAAGATTCTCTATTGTGTCCCTCATGGCTCCCTAAATTTAGTCATCTCACCATCACGGGTTTTTTGTTTAGAGCCTATTGGATGTTTACCCTGATTAGGCGAATTTCACTGAAATCGCCAGTTAGTTTAATTCCTCAATGGTTAATGCTACAACTTTGAAAATGCAGAAAAAGCACTTCAGATCACAAGAGCACACTGTGCTTCTGTCCTGGTTCAAGTATCTCAAAGCTGAATCACTAGGTAGCAAAAGAGTTTCAAACTCACAGAAAAGCGATTTAGCCAACTGGAAATAATTCCAGTTTTCTTAGCTTCTGGGTACTAGTTTTCTTTGTGTATTTCAATGAAAATCTGAAAAAATGATTCTCTCTTTTGCCTCTCACGGCTCCCCAAATTTGGTCAATCCACCATCACGGGTTTTTTGTTTATAGCATATTGGATATTTACCCTGATTAGGCGAATTTCACTGAAAACGCCTGTTAGTTTAGTTCTTCAATGGTTAATGGTAGAACTTTGAAAATGCAGAAAAGCACTTCAGATCACAAGAGCACACTGTGCTTCTTTCCTGGTTCAAGTATCTCAAAGCTGAATCACTAGGTAGCAAAAGAATTTCAAACTCACAGAAAAGCGATTTAGCCAACTGAAAATAATTCCATGTTTCTTAGCTTCTGGGAACTAGGTTTCTTTGTGTATTTCAATGAAACTCTGACAAAATGATTCTCTCTTGTGCCCCTCATGGCTCCCCAAATTTTGGTCAATCCACCATCACGGGTTTTTTGTTTAGAGCCTATTGGATGTTTTACCCTGATTAGGCGAATTTCACTGAAAACGCCTGTAGTTTAATTCCTCTATGGTTAATGCTAGAACTTTGAAAATGCAGAAAAGCACTTCATTTCACAAAAGCACACTGTGCTTCTGTCTTGGTTCTCGTATCTCAAAGCTGAATCACTAGGTAGCAAAAGAGTTTCAAACTCACAGAGAAGCGTTTTAGCCACCTGGAAATAATTCCATGTTTCTTAGCTTGTGAGTACTAGGTTTGTTTTTGTTTTTTTCAATGAAACTCTGACAAAATGATTCTATCTTGTGCCCCTCATGGCTCCCCAAAATTTGGTCAATCCACCATCACGGGTTTTTTGTTTAGAGTCTATTGGATGTTTACCCTGATTAGGCGAATTTCACTGAAAAACGCCTGTTAGTTTAATTCCTCAATGGTTAATGCTAGAACTTTGAAAATGCAGAAAAGCACTTCAGATCACAAGAGCACACTGTGCTGCTTTCCTGGTTCAAGTATCTCAAAGCTGAATCACTAGGCAACAAAAGAGTTTCAAACTCACAGAAAAGCGATTTAGCCAAATGGAAATAATTCCATGTTTCTTAGCTTCTGGGCACTAGGTTTCTTTGTGTATTTCAATGAAACTCTGAAGAAATGATTCTCTCATGTGACCATCAAGGCTCCCCAAGTTTGGTCATCCCACCATCAAGGGTGTTTTTGTTTACAGTCTATTGGATGTTTACCATGATTAGGCGAAAATGCCTGAAAACGCCTTTGAGTTTAATACTTAAATGGTTAATGCTAGAACTTTAATAACGCAAAACAACACTTTAGTTCACAAGAGCACACTGTGCTTCTGTCCTGGTTCAAGTATCTCAAAGCTGAATCACTAGGTAGCAAAAGAGTTTCAAACTCACAGAGAAGCGTTTTAGCCATCTGGAAATAATTCCATGTTTCTTAGCTTGTGGGTACTAGGTTTCTTTTTGTATTTAAATGAAACTCTGACAATATGATTCTATCTTGTGCCCCTCATGGCTCCCCAAATGTGGTCCATCCACCATCGCGGTTTTTTTTGTTTAGAGCCTACTGGATATTTACCCTGATTAGGCGAATTTCACTGAAAACGCCTGTAGTTTCATTCCTCTATGGTTAATGCTAGAACTCTGAAAATGCAGAAAAGCATTTCAGATCAGAAGAGCGCACTGTGCTTTTGTCCTGGTTGAAGTATCTCAAAGTTGAATCACTAGGTAGCAAAAGAGTTTCAAACTCACAGAAAAGCGATTTAGCCAAATGGAAATAATTCCATGTTTCTTAGCTTCTGGGTACTAGGTTTCTTTGTGTATTTCAATGAAACTCTGACAAAATGATTCTCTCTTGTGCCCCTCATGGCTCCCCAAATTTGGTCAATCCACCATCACGGGTTTTTTGTTTAGAGCCTATTGGATGTTTACCATGATTAGGCGAATTTCACTGAAAACGCCTGTTAGTTTAATTCCTCAATGGTTAATGCTAGAACTTTGAAAATGCAGAAAAGCACTTCAGATCACAAGAGCACACTGTGCTTCTTTCCTGGTTCAAGTATCTCAAAGCTGAATCACTAGGTAGCAAAAGAGTTTCAAACTCACAGAAAAAGCGATTTAGCCAACTGAAAATAATTCCATGTTTCGAAGCTTCTGGGTACTAGGTTTCTTTGTGTATTTCAATGAAACTCTGACAAAATGATTCTCTCTTGTGCCCCTCATGGCTCCCCAAATTTGGTCATCACAACATCACGGGTTTTTTGTTTAGAGCCTATCGGATGTTTACCCTGATTAGGCGAATTTCACTGAAAATGCCTGTAGTTTAATTCCTCTATGGTTAATGCTAGAACTTTGAAAATTCAGAAAAGCACTTCATTTCACAAAAGCACACTGTGCTTCTGTCTTGGTTCAAGTATCTCAAAGCTGAATCACTAGGTAGCAAAAAGAGTTTCAAACTCACAGAGAAGCGTTTTAGCCACCTGGAAATAATTCCATGTTTCTTAGCTTGTGGGTACTAGGTTTGTTTTTGTTTTTCAATGAAACTCTGACAAAATGATTCTATCTTGTGCCCCTCATGGCTCCCCAAATTTGGTCAATCCACCATCACGGGTTTTTTGTTTAGAGCCTATTGGATGTTTACCCTGATTAGGCGAATTTCACTGAAAACGCCTGTTAGTTTAATTCCTCAATGGTTAATGCTAGAACTTTGAAAATGCAGAAAAGCACTTCAGATCACAAGAGAACACTGTGTTTCTTTTTTGGTTCTAGTATCTCAAAGCTGAATCACTAGGTAGCAAGAGAGTTTCAAACTCACAGAAAAGCGATTTAGCCAACTGAAAATAATTCCATGTTTCTTAGCTTCTGGGAACTAGGTTTCTTTGTGTATTTCAATGAAACTCTGACAAAATGATTCTCTCTTGTGCCCCTCATGGCTCCCCAAATTTGGTCATCGCAACATCACGGGTTTTTTGTTTAGAGCCTATTGCATGTTTTACCCTGATTAGGCAAATTTCACTGAAAACGCCTGTAGTTTAATTCCTCTATGGTTAATGCTAGAACTTTGAAAATGCAGAAAAGCACTTCATTTCACAAAAGCACACTGTGCTTCTGTCTTGGTTCTAGTATCTCAAAGCTGAATCACTAGGTAGCAAAAGAGTTTCAAACTCACAGAGAAGCGTTTTAGCCACCTGGAAATAATTCCATGTTTCTTAGCTTGTGGGTACTAGGTTTGTTTTTGTTTTTCAATGAAACTCTGACAAAATGATTCTATCTTGTGCCCCTCATGGCTCCCCAAATTTGGTCAATCCACCTTCACGGGTTTTTTTGTTTAGAGCCTATTGGATGTTTACCCTGATTAGGCGAATTTCACTGAAAACGCCTGTAGTTTTAATTCCTCAATGGTTAATGCTAGAACTTTGAAAATGCAGAAAACCACTCTAGATCACAAGAGCACGCTGTGCTTCTGTCCTGGTTCAAGTATCTCAAAGCTGAATCACTAGGTAGCAAAAGAGTTTCAAACTCACAGAAAAGCGATTTAGCCAAATGGAAATAATTCCATGTTTCTTAACTTCTGGGCACTAGGTTTATTTGTGTATTTCAATGAAACTCTGAAAAAATGATTTTCTCATGTGCCCCTCAAGACTCCCCAAGTTTGGTCATCCCTCCATCAAGGATGTTTTGTTTACAGTCAATTGGATGTTTACCCTGATTAGGCGAAAATGCCTGAAAACGCCTGTGAGTTCAATTCTTAAATTGTTAATGCTAGAACTTTAAAAACGCAGAACAACACTTAAGTTTCACAAGAGCACACTGTGCTTTTGTCCTGGTTCAAGTATCTCAAAGCTGAATCACTAGGTAGCAAAAGAGTTTTCAAAACTCACAGAAAAGCCTTTTAGCCAACTGGAAATAATTCCATGTTTCTTAGCTTCTGGGGGTACTAGGTTTCTTTGTGTATTTCAATGAAACTCTGACAAAATGATTCTCTCTTGGGCCGCTCATGGCTCCCCAAATGCGGTCAATCCACCATCACGGGTTTTTTGTTTTAGAGCCTATTGGATGTTTACCCTGATAGGGCGAATTTCACTGAAAAACGCCTCTAGTTTAATTCTTCAATGGTTAATGCTAGAACATTGAAAATGCAGAAAAGCACTTCAGATCACAAGAGCACACTGTGCTTCTGTCCTGGTTCAAGTATCTCAAAGCTGAATCACTAGGTTGCAAAAGAGTTTCAAACTCACAGAAAAGCGATTTAGCCAGCTGGAAATAATTTCCATGTTTCTTAGCTTCTGGGTACTAGGGTTCTTTGTGTATTTCAATGAAACTCTGACAAAATGATTCTCTCTTGTGCCCCTCATGGCTCCCCAAATTTGGTCATCCCACCATCACGGGTTTTTTGTTTAGAGTTATTGGATATTTACCCTGATTAGGAGAATTTCACTGAAAACGCCTGTAGTTTAATTCCTCAATGGTTAAAGCTAGAACTTTGAAAATGCAGAAAAGCACTTCAGATCACAAGAGCACACTGTGCTTCTGTCCTGAATCAAGTATCTCAAAGCTGAATCACTAGGTAGCAAAAGAGTTTCAAACTCACAGAAAAGCGATTTAGCCAAATGGAAATAATTCCATGTTTCTTAGCTTGTGGGTACTAGGTTTCTTTGTGTATTTCAATGAAACTCTGACATAATGATTCTCTCTTGTGCCCCTCATGGCTCCCCAAATTTGGTCATCTCACCATCACGGGTTTTTTGTTTAGAGCCTATTGGATGTTTACCTTGATTAGGCGAATTTCACTGAAAACGCCTGTAGTTTAATTCCTCAATGGTTAATGCTAGAACTTTGAAAATGCAGAAAAGAACTTCAGATCACAAGAGCACACTGTGCTTCTGTCCTGGTTCAAGTATCTCAATGATGAATCACTAGGTAGCAAAAGAGTTTCAAACTCACAGAAAAGCATTTTAGCGAACTGGAAATAATTCCATGTTTCATAGCTTGTGGGGTTTTGGTTTCTTTGTGTATTTCAATGAAACTCTGACAAAATGATTCTCTCTTGTGCCTCTCATGGCTCCCCAAATTTGGTCATCCCACCATCACGGGTTTTTTGTTTAGAGCCTATTGGATGTTTACCCTGATTAGGCGAATTTCACTGAAAATGCCTGTAGTTTAATTCCCCAATGGTTAAAGCTAGAACTTTGAAAATGCAGAAAAGCACTTCAGATCACAAAGAGCACACTGAGCTTCTTTCCTGGTTCAAGTATCTCATAGCTGAATCACTAGGTAAGAAAAGAATTTCAAACTCACAGAAAAGTGTTTTTAGCGAACTAGAAATAATTCATGTTTCTTAGCTTCTGGCACTAGGTTTATTTGTGTATTTCAATGAAACTCTGAAAAAATGATTCTCTCATGTACCCCTCAAGACTCCCCAAGTTTGGTCATCCCTCCATCAAGGACGTTTTGTTTACAGTCAATTGGATGTTTACCCTGATTTAGGCGAAAATGCCTGAAAACGCCCTGTGAGTTTCAATTCTTAAATTGTTAATGCTAGAACTTTAAAAACGCAGAACAACACTTTAGTTCACAAGAGCACACTGTGCTTCTGTCCTGGTTCAAGTATCTCAAAGCTGAATCACTAGGTAGCAAAAGAGTTTCAAACTCACAGAAAAGCGTTTTAGCCAACTGGAAATAATTCCATGTTTCTTAGCTTCTGGGTACTAGGTTTCTTTGTGTATTTCAATGAAAACTCTGACAAAAATGATTCTCTCTTGGGCCGCTCATGGCTCTTCAAATGCGGTCAATCCACCATCACGGGTTTTTTGTTTAGAGCCTATTGGATGTTTACCCTGATAGGGCGAATTTCACTGAAAACGCTCTAGTTTAATTCTTCAATGGTTAATGCTAGAAACATTGAAAATGCAGAAAAGCACTTCAGATCACAAGAGCACACTGTGCTTCTGTTTTCTGGTTCAAGTATCTCAAAGCTGAATCACTAGGTTGCAAAAGAGTTTCAAAACTCACAGAAAAGCGATTTAGCCAACTGGAAATAATTCCATGTTTCTTAGCTTCTGGGTACTAGGGTTCTTTGTGTATTTCAATGAAACTCTGACAAAATGATTCTCTCTTGGGCCCCTCATGGCTCCCCAAATTTGGTCATCCCACCATCACGGGTTTTTTGTTTAGAGCCTATTGGATGTTTACCCTGATTAGGCGAATTTCACTGAAAACGCCTGTAGTTTAATTCTTCAATGGTTAATGCTAGAACATTGAATATGCAGAAAAGCACTTCAGATCACAAGAGCACACTGTGCTTCTGTTCTGGTTCAAGTATCTCAAAGCTGAATCACTAGGTTGCAAAAGAGTTTCAAACTCACAGAAAAAGCGATTTAGCCAACTGGAAATAATTCCATGTTTCTTAGCTTCTGGGTACTAGGTTTCTTTGTGTATTTTAATGAAACTGACATAATGATTCTTTCTTGTGCCCCTCATGGCTCCCCAAATTTGGTCATCTCACCATCACGGGTTTTTTTTGCTTTAGAGCCTATTGGATGTTTACCCTGATTAGGCGAATTTCACTGAAAACGCCTGTTAGTTTAAATCCTCAATGGTTAATGCTAGAACTTTAAATACGCAGAACAACACTTTAGATCACAAGAGCACGCTGTGCTTCTATCCTGGTTCAAGTATCTCAAAGTGAATCACTAGGTAGCAAAAGAGTTTCAAACTCACAGAAAAGCGATTTAGCCAACTGAAAATAATTCCATGTTTCTTAGCATCTGGGTACGAGGTTTCTTTGTGTATTTCAATGAATCTCTGACAAAATGATTCTCTTTTGTGCCCCTCATGGCTCCCAAAATTTGGTCAATCCACCATCAGGGTTACTTGTTTAGAGCCTATTGGATGTTTACCTTGATTTAGGCGAATTTCCCTGAAAACGCCTGTAGTTTAATTCCTCAATGGTTAAAGCTTGAACTTTGAAAATGCAGAAAAGCACTTCATATCACAAAAGCACATTGTGTTTCTGTCCTGGTTCAAGTATCTCAAAGCTGAATCACTAGCTAGGAAAAGAGTTTCAAACTCACAGAAAAGCGATTTAGCCAACTGGAAATAATTCCATGTTTCTTAGCTTCTGCGTACTAGGTTTCTTTGTGTATTTCCATGAAAACTCTGACAAAATGATTCTCTCTTGTGCCCCTCAAGGCTCCCCAAATTTTGTCATCCCACCATCACGGTGTTTTTTGTTTAGAGCCTGTTGGATGTTTACCTTGATTAGGCGAATTTCACTGAAAATGCCTGTAGTTTAATTCCTCAATGGTTAAAGCTAGAACTTTGAAAATGCAGAAAAGCACTTCAGATCACAAGAACACACTGAGCTTCTTTCCTGGTTCAAGTATCTCATAGCTGAATCACTAGGTAACAAAAGAGTTTTAAACTCACAGAAAAGTGTTTTAGCGATCTGGAAATAATTCCATGTTTCTTAACTTCTGGGGGGCACTAGGTTTATTTGTGTATTTCAATGAAACTCTGAAAAAATGATTCTCTCATGTGCCCCTCAAGACTCCGCAAGTTTGGTCATCCCTCCATCAAGGATGTTTTGTTTACAGTCTATAATTGGATATTTACCCTGATTAGGCGAAAATGCCTGAAAACGCCTGTGAGTTTAATTCTTAAATGGTTAATGCTAGAACTTTAAAAACGCAGAACAACAATTTAGTTCACAAGAGCACACTGTGCTTCTGTCCTGGTTGAAGTATCTCAAAGCTGAATCACTAGGTAGCAAAAGAGTATCAAACTCACAGAAAAGCGTTTTAGCCAACTGGAAATAATTCCATGTTTCTTAGCTTGTGGGTACTAGGTTTCTTTGTGTATTTCAATGAAACTCTGACAAAATGATTCTCTCATGTGCCCCTCAAGGCTCCCCAAATTTGGTCATCCCACCATCACGGGTTTTTTTGTTTAGAGCCTATTGGATGTTTACCCTGATTAGGCGAATTTCACTGAAAACACATGTAGTTTTTATTTCTCAATGGTTAAAGCTAGAACTTTTTAAATGCAGAAAAGCACTTCATATCACAAGAGCACACTGTGCTTCTGTCCTGGTTCAAGTATCTCAAAGCTGAATCACTAGGTAGCAAAAGAGTTTTCAAACTCACAGAAAAGCGTTTTAGCCAACTGGAAATAATTCCATGTTTTCTTGGCTGGTGGGTACTAGGTTTCTTTGTGTATTTCAATAAAACTCTGACAAAATGATTATCTCTTGTGCCCCTCATGGCTCCCCAATTTGGTCAATTCACCCTCACGGGTTCTTTGTTTAGAGCCTATTGGATGTTTACCCTGATAGGACGAATTTCACTGAAAACGCCTGTAGTTTAATTTCCTCAATGGTTAATGCTAGAACTTTGAAAATGCAGAAAACCACTTCAGATCACAAGAGCACACTGTAGTCCTGTCCTGGTTCAAGTATCTCAAAGATGAGTCACTAGGTAGCAAAACAGTTTCAAACTCACAGAAAAGC
>JAKELJ010000072.1:126375-154300 GCA_025594165.1 Tamias sibiricus
ATGCAGAAAAAGCACTTTTCATATCACAAAAGCACATGTGCTTCTGTCCTGGTTCAAGTATCTCAAAGCTGAATCACTAGGTAGGAAAGAGTTTCAAACTCACAGGAAAAGCGATTTAGCCAAACTGGAAATAATTCCATGTTTCGTAGCTTCTGGGGTACTAGGTTTCTTTGTGTATTTCAATGCAGTAACTCTGAAAAAAATGATTCTCTCTTGTGCCCCTCATGGCTCCCCAAATTTGGTCAATCCACTATCACGGGTTTTTTTTTAGTTTAGAGCCTATTGGAATTGTTAACCCCTGCAATTAGGCGAATTTCACTGGAAAATGCCTGTAGAGGTTTAATTCCTCAATGGTTTTAAAGCTAGAACTTGAAAATGCAGAAAAGCACTTCAGGATCACAAGAGCACACTGTGCTTCTTTCCTGGTTCAAGTATCTCAAAGCTGAATCAATCTAGTAGCAAAAGAGTTTCAAACTCACAGAAAAAGCGATTTAGCCAACAGGAAATAATTCCATGTTTCTTAGCTTCTGGGTACTAGGTTTCTTTGTGTATTTCAATGAAACTCTGACAAAATGATTCTCTCTTGTGCCCCTCATGGCTCCCCAAATGTGGTCAATCCACCATCACGTGTTTTTTGTTTAGAGCCTATTGGATGTTAACCCTGATTAGGCGAATTACACTGAAAACGCCTTGTAGTTTAACTCTCAATGTTTAATGCTAGAACTTTGAAAATGCAGAAAAGCACTTCAGATCACAAAAGCACACTGTGCTTCTGTCCTGGTTCAAGTATCGCAAAGCTGAATCACTAGGTAGCAAAAGAGTTTCAAACTTCACAGAAAAGCGATTTAGCCAACAGGAAATAATTCCATGTTTCTTAGCTTCTGGGCACTAGGTTTCCTTTTTGTGTATTTCAATGAAACTCTGAAAAAATGATTCTCTCATGTGCCCCTCAAGGCTCGCCAAGTTTGGTCATCCCACCATCATGGGTGTTTTGTTGCAGTCTATTGGATGTTTACACTGATTAGGGCGAAAATGCCTGAAAATGCCTGTGAGTTTAATTCTTAAATTGTTTAAAGCTAGAACTTTAAAAACGCAAAACAACACTTTAGTTCACAAGAGCACACTGTGCTTCTCTCCTGGATTCAAGTATCTCAAAGCTGAAGCTCTCGGTAGCAAAAGAGTTTCAAACTCACAGAAAAGCGATTTAGCCAACTGGAAATTATTCCAAGTTTCTTAGCTTCTGGGTACTAGGTTTCTTTGTGTATTTCAATGAAACTCTGACAAAAATGATTCTTCTCTTGTGTCCCTCATGGCTCCACAAATATGGTCACAACCATTTTTTTTTTTGGTCATCTCATAAGGCAATCAAGGGTTTTTTTGTTTTGAGAGCCTATTTGGATTGTTTACCCTGATTAAGGCGAATTTTTAGCACTGAAAACGCCTGTTAGTTTAATTAAACAATGGCTTAAACCATCACGGGTTTTTGCTAGAACTTTGAAAATGCAGAAAAATAATTGCACTTTCAGATCACAAGAGCACACTGTGCTTCTTTCCTGGGTTCAAGTATCTCAAAGCTGAATCACTAGGTAAAGGAAAGAGTTTCAAACTCACAGAAAAGCGTTTTAGCGACCTCTGAAATAATTTCCATGTTTCTTAGGCTTCTGGGCAAGAGGTTTCTTTGTGTATTTCAATGAAACTCTGAAGAATTGATTCTCTCTGTGTCCCCTCCAGGTTCCCCAAGTTTGGTCATCCCACCATCAAGGGTGTTTTGTACTTACAGTCTATTGGATGTTTACCCTGATTAGGCGAAAATGCCTGAAAACGCCTGTGAGTTTAATTCTTAAATGGTTAATGCTTAGAACTTTAAAAATGCCAGAAAAACACTTTAGTTCACAAGAGCACCACTGTGCTTCTCCTCCTGGTTCAAGGTATCTCAAAGCTGCATCACTAGGTAGGAAAAGAGTTTCAAACTAACATAAAAGCGATTTAGCCAACTGGAAATAACTCCATGTTCTTAGCTTCTGTGGGTACTAGGTTTCTTTGTGTATTTCAATGAAACTCTGACAAAAATGATTCTCTCTTGTGCCCCTCATGGCTCACATTTCAATTTGGGATCATCCACCATCACGGGTTTTTTGTTTAGAGCCTATTGGATGTTTACCCTGATTAGACGAAATTTCACTGAAAACAGCCTGTTAGTTTTAATTCCTCAATGGTTAAAGCGCTGTGAACTTTGAAAATGCAGAAAAGCACTTCATATCACAAATAGCACATTGTGCTTCTGTCCTGGTTCAAGTATCTCAAAGCTGAATCACTAGCTAGGAAAAATGAGTTTCAAACTCACAGAAAAGCGATTTAGCCAACTGGAAATAATTCCATGTTTTCGTAGCTTCTGGCAAGAGGTTTTCATTTGTGTATTTCAATGAAACTCTGAAGAAATTGATTCTCTCATGTGCCCCTCCAGGTTCCCCAAGTTTGGTCATCCACATCACAAGAGCACACTGTGGTGTTCTTGTTTTAGCAGTCTATTGGGAAATGATTTACCCTGATTAGGCGAAAATGCCTGAAAAAAATGATTCCTGTGAGTTTAATTCTGTAAATGGTTAATGCTAGAACTGTTAAAAATGTTAATGCTAGCAGAACAACAGCACTTTAGATTCACAAGAGCACACTGTGCTTCTCCTCTCCTGGTTCAAGTATCTCAAAGCTGAAATCACTAGGTAGCAAAAGAGTTTCAAACTCACAGAAAAGCGATTTAGCCAACTGGAAATAATTCCATGTTTCTTAGCTTCTGGGTAACTAGGTTTCTTTGTGTATTTCAATGAAACTCTGACAAAATGATTCTCTCTTGTGCCACCTCATGGCTCCCCAAATTTGGTCATCCACCATCACGGGGATTTTTTGTTTAGGCCTATTGGCATGTTTACCCTGCATTAGGCGAATTTCACTGAAAACTCGCCTGTTAGTTTTAATTAAACAATGGTTAAAGCTAGAAACTTTGAAAATGCAGAAAAGCACTTCATGATCACAAGAGCACCACTGTGCTTCTTTCCTGGTTCAAGTATCTCAAAGCTGAATCACTAGGTAGACGGAAAGAGTTTCAAACTCACAGAAAAAAGCGATTTTAGCGACACTGGAAATAATTCCAAGTTTCTTAGCTTCTGGGCAACTAGAGGTTTCTTTGTGTATTTCAATGAAACTCCTGACAGAAATTGATTCTCTCTTGTGTCCCCTCCATGGCTCCCCAAATTTGGTCATCCCACCATCACGGGTTTTTT
Organism: Tamias sibiricus; assembly: GCA_025594165.1. NCBI lineage: Eukaryota > Metazoa > Chordata > Mammalia > Rodentia > Sciuridae > Tamias > Tamias sibiricus. The sequence continues at coordinate 129,654 of JAKELJ010000072.1, forward strand.
GTTTACAGTCTATTGGATGTTTTACCCTGATTAAGGCGAAAATGCACTGAAAACGCCTGTCGAGTTTAATTTACTCCTAAATGGTTAATGCTAGAACTTTGAAAATGCAGAACAAAAGCACTTCAGTTCACAAGAGCACACTGTGCTTCTCTCCTGGTTTCAAGTATCTCAAAAGCTGAATCACTAGGTAGCAAAAGAGTTCAAACTCACAGAAAAGCGATTTAGCCCAACTGGAAATAATTCCATGTTTTCTTAGCTTCTGGGTTACTGACGGTTTCTTTGTGTATTTCAATGAAACTCTGAAAAAATGATTCTCTCATGTGCCCCTCATGGCTCCCCAAATTTGGTTCATCCCCACCATCACGGGTGTTTTTTTAAGCAGTCTATTGGATGTTTACCCTGATTAGGGCGAAAATTCACTGAAAACGCCTGTGAGTTTAATTCTTAAATGGTTAAAGCTAGAACTTTGAAAAACGCAGAACAACACTTTAGTTCAAATCAAGAAAGCACACTGTGCTTCTCTTCCTGGTTCAAGTATACTCAAAGCTGAATCACTAGGTAGGAAAAGAGTTTCAAACTCACAGAAAAGCGATTTAGCCAACTGGAAATAATTCCATGTTTCTTAGCTTCTGGGTACTAGGTTTCTTTTGTGTATTTCAATGAAACTCTGAAAAAAATGATTCTCTCTTGTGCCCCTCATGGCTCCCCAAATTTGGTCATCCCACCATCACGGGTGTTTTTGTTTAGAGCCTATTGGATGTTTACCCTGATTAGGCGAAAAATTACACTGAAAAAACGCCTGTTGAGTTTAATTCCTTAAATGGTTAATGCTAGAACTTTGAAAAACGTGCAGAAAAGCACTTTAGATCACAAGAGCACACTGTGCTTCTCTCCTGGTTCAAGTATCTCAAAGCTGAATCACTAGGTAGCAAAAGAGTTTCAAACTCACAGAAAAGCGATTTAGCCAACTGGAAATAATTCCATGTTTCTTAGCTTCTGGGCACTAGGTTTCTTTGTGTATTTCAATGAAACTCTGAAAAAATGATTCTCTCTCATGTGCCCCTCAAGGCTCCCCAAGTTTGGTCATCCCACCATCATGGGTGTTTTTATGTTTTAGTCTATTGGATGTTTACCCTGATTAGGCGAAAATGCCTGAAAACGCCTGTGAGTTTAATTCTTAATGGTTAAAGCTTAGAACTTTAAAAAATGCAGAACAAGCACTTTAGTTCACAAGAGCACACTGTGCTTCTCTCCTGGTTCAAGTATCTCAAAGCTGAAGCTCTAGGTAGCAAAAGAGTTTCAAACTCACAGAAAAGCGATTTAGCCAACTGGAAATAATTCCAATGTTTCTTAGCTTCTGGGTACTAGGTTTCTTTGTGTATTTCAATGAATCTCTGACAAAATGATTCTCTCTTGTGTCCCTTCATGGCTCCCAAATTAGGTCATCTCACCATCAAGGTTTTTTGTTTAGAGCCTATTGGATGTTTACCTGATAAGGCGAATTTTCACTGAAAACGCCTGTTAGTTTAATTAAACAATGGTTAATGCTAGAACTTTGAAAAATGCAGAAAAGCACTTCAGATCACAAGAGCACACTGTGCTTCTTTCCTGGTTCAAGTATCTCAAAGCTGAATCACTAGGTAACGAAAGAGTTTCAAACTCACAGAAAAGCGTTTTAGCGACCTGGAAATAATTCCATGTTTCTTAGCTTCTGGGCAATAGAGTTTCTTTGTGTATTTCAATGAAACTCTGAAGAATTGATCTCTCATGTGCCCCTCCAGGTTCCCCAAGTTGGTCATCCCACCATCAAGGGTTTGTTTTGTTTACAGTCTATTGGATGTTTACCCCTGATTAGGCGAAAATGCCTGAAAATCGCCTGTGAGTTTAATTCTTAAATGGTTAATGCTAGAACTTTAAAAACGCAGAACAACACTTTAGTTCACAAGAGCACACTGTGCTTCTCTCCTGGTTTCAAGTATCTCAAAGCTGAATCACTAGGTAGCAAAAGAGTTTCAAACTCACAGAAAAGCGATTTAGCCAACTGGAAATAATTCTATGTTTCTTAGCTTCTGGGTACTAGGTTTTTTCTTTGTGTATTTCAATGAAAACTCTGACAAAATGATTCTCTCTTGTGCCCCTCATGGCTCCCCAAATTTGGTCAATCCACCATCACGGGTTTTTTGTTTAGAGCCTATTGGATGTTTACCCTGATAAGGCGAATTTCACTGAAAACGCCTGTTAGTTTAATTAAAACAATGGTTAATGCTAGAACTTTGAAAATGCAGAAAAGCACTTCAGATCACAAGAGCACACTGTGCTTCTTTCCTGGTTCAAGTATCTCAAAGCTGAATCACTAGGTAACGAAAAGAGTTTCAAACTCACAGAAAAAGCGTTTTAGCGACCTGGAAATAATTCCATGTTTCTTAGCTTCTGGGCACTAGAGTTTTCTTTGTGTATTTCAATGAAACTCTGAAGAATTGATTCTCTCTGTGCCCTCCAGGTTCCCCAAGTTTGGTCATCCCACCATCATCGGGTGTTTTGTTTTTTACTGTCTATTGGATGTTTACCCTGATTAGGCGAAAAATGCCTGAAAATAACGCCTGTGAGTTTAATTCTTAAATGGTTAATGCTAGACCTTTAAAAATGCAGAACAACACTTTAGTTCACAAGAGCACACTGTGCTTCTTCCTGGTTCAAGTATCTCAAACCTGAATCACTAGGTAGCAAAAGAGTTTCAAACTCACAGAAAAGCGATTTAGCCAACTGGAAATAATTTCTATGTTTCTTAGCTTCTGGGTACTAGGTTTCTTTGTGCATTTCAATGAAACTCTGACAAAATGATTCTCTCTTGTGCCCCTCATGGCTCCCCAAATTTTGTCAATCCACCATCACGGGTTTTTTGTTTAGAGCCTATTGGATGTTTACCCTGATAAGGCGAATTTCATGAAAACGCCTGTAGTTTAATTAAACAATGGTTAATGCTAGAACTTTGAAAATGCAGAAAAAGCACTTCAGATCACAAGAGCACACTGTGCTTCTTTCCTGGTTCAAGTATCTCAAAGCTGAATCACTAGGTAAGGAAAGAGTTTCAAATCACAGAAAAGCGTTTTAGCCACCTGGAAATAATTCCATGTTTCTTAGCTTCTGGGCACTAGGTTTCTTTGTGTATTTCAATGAAACTCTGAAGAATTGATTCTCTCATGTGCCCCTCCAGGCTCCCCAAGTTTGGTCAATCCCACCATCAAGGGTGTTTTAGTAGTTTACAGTCTATTGGATGTTATACCCTGATTAGGCGAAAATGCCTGAAAACGCCTGTGAGTTTAATTCCATTAAATGGTTAATGCTAGAACTTTAAAAATGCAGAAAAACACTTTTTAGTTCACAAGAGCACACTGTGCTTCTCTCCTGGTTCAAGTATCTCAAAGCTGAATCATAGGTAGCAAAAGAGTTTCAAACTCACAGAAAAGCGATTTAGCCAACTGGAAATAATTCCATGTTTCTTAGCTTCTGGGTACTAGGTTTCTTTGTGTATTTCCATGAAACTCTGACAAAATGATTCTCTCTTGTGCCCCTCATGGCTCCCCAAATTTGGTCATCCCACCATCACGGGTTTTTTGTTTAGAGCCTATTGGATGTTTACCCTGATTAGGCGAATTTCACTGAAAACGCCTGTTAGTTTAATTAAACAATGGTTAATGCTAGAACTTTGAAAATGCAGAAAAGCACTTCAGATCACAAGAGCACATTGTGCTTCTTTCCTGGTTCAAGTATCTCAAAAGCTGAATCACTAGGTAACGAAAAGAGTTTCAAAACTCACAGAAAAGCGATTTTAGCGACCTGGAAATAATTCCATGTTTCTTAGCTTCTGGCAAGAGGTTTTCTTTGTGTATTTCAATGAAACTCTGAAGAATTGATTCTCTCAATGTGCCCCTCCATGTTCCCCAAGTTTGGTCATATCCCACCTTCAAGGGTGTTTTGTTTACAGTCTATTGGATGTTTACCCTGATTAGGCGAAAAATGCCTGAAAATTGCCTGTTTAGTTTAGTTCCTCAATGGTTAATGCTAGAACTTTGAAAATGCAGAAAACACTTCAGTTCACAAGAGCACACTGTGCTTCTTTCCTGGTTCAAGTATCTCAAAGCTGAATCACTAGGTAGCAAAAGAGTTTCAAACTCACAGAAAAGCGATTTAGCCAACAGGAAATAATTCCATGTTTCTTAGCTTCTGGGTACTAGGTTTCTTTGTGTATTTCAATGAAACTCTGACAAAATGATTCTCTCTTGTGCCCCTCATGGCTCCCCAAATTTGGTCAATCCACCATCACGGGTTTTTTGTTTAGAGCCTATTGGATGTTTACCCTGATAGGCGAATTTCACTGAAAACGCCTGTTAGTTTAATTCCTCAATGGTTAATGCTAGAAACTTTGAAAATGCAGAAAAGCACTTCAGATCACAAAAGCACACTGTGCTTCTGTCCTGGTTCAAGTATCTCAAAAGCTGAATCACTAGGTAAGGAAAGAGTTTCAAACTCACAGAAAAGCGATTTAGCGACCTGGAAATAATTCCATGTTTCTTAGCTTCTGGGCACTAGGTTTCTTTGTGTATTTCAATGAAACTCTGAAGAATTGATTCTCTCATGTGCCCCTCCAGGTTCCCCAAGTTTGGTCATCCCACCATCAAGGGTGTTTTGTTTACAGTCTATTGGATGTTTACCCTGATTAGGCGAAAATGCCGCTGAAAACGCCTGTGAGTTTAATTCTTAAATGGTTAATGCTAGAACTTTAAAAAGCGCAGAACAACACTTTAGTTCACAAGAGCACACTGTGCTTCTCTCCTGGTTCAAGTATCTCAAAGCTGAATCACTAGGTAGCAAAAGAGTTTCAAACTCACAGAAAAGCGATTTAGCCAACTGGAAATAATTCCATGTTTCTTAGCTTCTGGGTACTAGGTTTCTTTGTGTATTTCAATGAAACTCTGACAAAATGATTCTCTCTTGTGCCCCTCATGGCTCCCCAAATTTGGTCATCTCACCATCACGGGTTTTTTGTTTAGAGCCTATTGGATGTTTACCCTGATAAGGCGAATTTCACTGAAAAACGCCTGTAGTTTAATTTTAATTAATCAATGGTTAATGCTAGAACTTTGAAAATGCAGAAAAGCACTTCAGATCACAAGAGCACACTGTGCTTCTGTCCTGGTTCAAGTATCTCAAAGCTGAATCACTAGGTAAGGAAAAGAGTTTCAAACTCACAGAAAAGCGATTTTAGCGAACTGGAAATAATTCCATGTTTCTTAGCTTCTGGGCACTAGAGGTTTCTTTGTGTATTTTCAATGAAACTCTGAAGAATTGAATTCTCTCATGTGCCCCTCCAGGTTCCCCAAGTTTGGTCATCCCACCATCAAGGGTGTTTTGTTTACTGTCTATTGGATGTTTACCCTGATTAGGCGAAAATGCCTGAAAATGCCTGTGAGTTTAATTCTTAAATGGTTAATGCTAGAACTTTAAAAATGCAGAACAAGCACTTTAGTTCACAAGAGCACACTGTGCTTCTCTCCTGGTTCAAGTATCTCAAAGCTGAATCACTAGGTAGCAAAAGAGTTTCAAACTCACAGAAAAGCGATTTAGCCAACAGGAAATAATTCCATGTTTTCTTAGCTTCTGGGTAACTAGGTTTCTTTGTGTATTTCAATGAAACTCTGACAAAATGATTCTCTCTTGTGCCCCTCATGGCTCCCCAAATTTGGTTCAATCCACCATCACGGGTTTTTTGTTTAGAGCCTATTGGATGTTTACCCTGATAAGGCGAATTTCACTGAAAACGCCTGTTAGTTTAATTCCTCAATGGTTAATGCTAGAACTTTGAAAATGCAGAAAAGCACTTCAGATCACAAGAGCACACTGTGCTTCTTTCCTGGTTCAAGTATCTCAAAGCTGAATCACTAGGTAAGGAAAGAGTTTTCAAACTCACAGAAAAGCGTTTTAGCGACCTGGAAATAATTCCATGTTTCTTAGCTTCTGGGCAAGAGGTTTCTTTGTGTATTTCAATGAAACTCTGAAGAAATTGATTCTCTCATGTGCCCCTCACAAGGTCCCCAAGTTTGGTCATCCCACCATCAAGGGTGTTTTGTTTTACAGTCTATTGGATGTTTACCCTGATTAGGCGAAAATGCCTGAAAACGCCTGTGAGTTTAATTCTTAAATGGTTAATGCTAGAACTTTAAAAAACGCAGAACAACACTTTAGTTCACAAGAGCACACTGTGCTTCTCTCCTGGTTCAAGTATCTCAAAGCTGAATCACTAGGTAGCAAAAGAGTTTCAAACTCACAGAAAAGCGATTTAGCCAACTGGAAATAACTCCAAGTTTCTTAGCTTCTGGGTACTAGGTTTCTTTGTGTATTTCAATGAAACTCTGAAAAAATGATTCTCTCTTGTGCCCTCATGGCTCCCCAAATTTGGTCATCCCACCATCACGGGTTTTTTGTTTAGAGCCTATTGGATGTTTACCCTGATAAGGCGAAAGCACTTTCCACTGAAAACGCCTGTTAGTTTAATTAAACAATGGTTAATGCTAGAACTTTGAAAATGCAGAAAAAGCACTTCAGATCACAAGAGCACACTGTGCTTCTTTCCTGGTTCAAGTATCTCAAAGCTGAATCACTAGGTAACGGAAAGAGTTTCAAACTCACAGAAAAGCGTTTTAGCGACCTGGAAATAATTCCATGTTTCTTAGCTTCTGGGCAAGAGGTTTCTTTGTGTATTTCAATGAAACTCTGAAGAATTGATTCTCTCATGTGCCCTCCAGGTTCCCCAAGTTTGGTCATCCACCATCAAGGGTGGTTTTGTTTACAGTCTATTGGATGTTTACCCTGATTAGGCGAAAATGCCTGAAAACGCCTGTGAGTTTAATTCTTAAATGGTTAATGCTAGAACTTTAAAAAACGCAGAACAACACTTTAGTTCACAAGAGCACACTGTGCTTCTCTCCTGGTTCAAGTATCTCAAAGCTGAATCACTAGGTAGCAAAAGAGTTTCAAACTCACAGAAAAGCGTTTTAGCCAACTGGAAATAATTCTATGTTTCTTAGCTTCTGGGTATTAGGTTTCTTTGTGTATTTCAATGAAACTCTGACAAAATGATTCTCTCTTGTGCCCCTCATGGCTCCCCAAATTTGGTCAATCCACCATCACGGGTTTTTGTTTAGAGCCTATTGGATGTTTACCCTGATTAGGCGAATTTCACTGAAAACGCCTGTTAGTTTAATTCTCAATGGTTAATGCTAGAACTTTGAAAATGCAGAAAAAGCACTTCAGATCACAAGAGCACACTGTGCTTCTTTCCTGGTTCAAGTATCTCAAAGCTGAATCACTAGGTAGGAAAAAGAGTTTCAAAATCTCACAGAAAAGCGTTTTAGCCACAGGAAAAATTCCATGTTTCTTAGCTTCTGGGCAAGAGGTTTCTTTGTGTATTTCAATGAAAACTCTGAAGAATTGATTCTCTCATGTGCCCCTCCAGGTTCCCCAAGTTTGGTCATCCCACCTTCAAGGGTGTTTTGTTTACAGTCTATTGGATGTTTACCCTGATTAGGCGAAAATGCCTGAAAACGCCTGTGAGTTTAATTCTTAAATGGTTAATGCTAGAACTTTAAAAACGCAGAACAACACTTTAGTTCACAAGAGCACACTGTGCTTCTCTCCTGGTTCAAGTATCTCAAAGCTGCATCACTAGGTAGGAAAAGAGTTTCAAACTCACAGAAAAGCGATTTAGCAAACTGGAAATTAACTCCATGTTTCTTAGCTTCTGGGTACTAGGTTTCTTTGTGTATTTCAATGAAACTCTGACAAAAATGATTCTCTCTTGTGCCCCTCATGGCTCCATCAAATTTGGTCATCCACCATCACGGGTTTTTTGTTTAGAGCCTATTGGATGTTTACCCTGATTAGGCGAATTTCACTGAAAACGCCTGTTAGTTTAATTCCTCAATGGTTAATGCTAGAACTTTGAAAATGCAGAAAAGCACTTCAGATCACAAGAGCACACTGTGCTTCTTTCCTGGTTCAAGTATCTCAAAGCTGAATCACTAGGTAACAAAGAGTTTCAAACTCACAGAAAAGCGTTTTAGCCAACCTGGAAATAATTCCATGTTTCTTAGCTTCTGGGCACTAGGTTTCTTTGTGTATTTCAATGAAACTCTGACAAAATGATTCTCTCATTGTGCCCCTCATGGCTCCCCAAGTTTGGTCATCCCACCATCAAGGGTGTTTTGTTTACTGTCTATTGGATGTTTACCCTGATTAGGCGAAAAATGCCTGAAAACGCCTGTGAGTTTAATTCTTAAATGGTTAATGCTAGAACTTTAAAAATGCAGAACAACACTTTAGTTCACAAGAGCACACTGTGCTTCTCTCCTGGTTCAAGTATCTCAAAGCTGAATCACTAGGTAGCAAAAGAGTTTCAAACTCACAGAAAAGCGTTTAGCCAACTGGAAATAATTCCATGTTTCTTAGCTTGTGGGTAACTAGGTTTCTTTGTGTATTTCAATGAAAACTCTGACAAAATGATTCTCTCTTGTGCCCCTCATGGCTCCCCAAATTTGGTCAATCCACCATCACGGGTTTTTTGTTTAGAGCCTATTGGATGTTTACCCTGATAAGGCGAATTACACTGAAAACGCCTGTAGTTTAATTCCTCAATGGTTAATGCTAGAACTTTGAAAATGCAGAAAAGCACTTCAGATCACAAGAGCACACTGTGCTTCTTCCTGGTTCAAGTATCTCAAAGCTGAATCACTAGGTAACAAAAGAGTTTCAAACTCACAGAAAAGCGTTTTAGCGACCTCAGAAATAATTCCATGTTTCTTAGCTTCTGGGCACTAGAGTTTTCTTTGTGTATTTCAATGAAACTCTGAAGAATTGATTCTCTCATGTGCCCTCCAGGCTCCCCAAGTTTGGTCATCCCACCATCAAGGGTGTTTTGTTTACAGTCTATTGGATGTTTACCCTGATTAGGCGAAAATGCCTGAAAACGCCTGTGAGTTTAATTCTTAAATGGTTAATGCTAGAACTTTAAAAAACGCAGAAACAACACTTTAGTTCACAAGAGCACACTGTGCTTCTCTCCTGGTTCAAGTATCTCAAAGCTGAATCTCTAGGTAGGAAAAGAGTTTCAAACTCACAGAAAAGCGATTTAGCCAACTGGAAATAATTCCATGTTTCTTAGCTTCTGGGTACTAGGTTTTCTTTGTGTATTTCAATGAAACTCTGAAAAATGATTCTCTCTTGTGTCCCTCATGGCTCCCCAAATTTGGTCATCCACCATCAAGGGTTTTTTGTTTAGAGCCTATTGGATGTTTACCCTGATTAGGCGAATTTCACTGAAAACGCCTGTTAGTTTAATTAAACTCAATGGTTAAAGCTTGAACTTTGAAAATGCAGAAAAGCACTTCAGATCACAAGAGCACACTGTGCTTCTGTCCTGGTTCAAGTATCTCAAAGCTGAATCACTAGGTAACGAAAGAGTTTTCAAACTCACAGAAAAGCGATTTAGCCACTGGAAATAATTCCATGTTTCGTCTTAGCTTCTGGGTACTAGACGTTTCTTTGTGTATTTCAATGAAACTCTGACAAAATGATTCTCTCTTGTGCCCCTCATGGCTCCCCAAGTTTGGTCATCCACCATCAAGGGTTTTTGTTTACAGCCTATTGGATGTTAACCCTGCTTAGGCGAATTTCACTGAAAACGCCTGTGAGTTTAATTCCTCAATGGTTAATGCTAGAACTTTGAAAATGCAGAAAAACACTTCAGTTCACAAGAGCACACTGTGCTTCTTTCCTGGTTCAAGTATCTCAAAGCTGAATCACTAGGTAGCAAAAGAGTTTCAAACTCACAGAAAAGCGATTTAGCCAACTGGAAATAATTCCATGTTTCTTAGCTTCTGGGGTACTAGGTTTCTTTGTGTATTTCAATGAAACTCTGACAAAAATGATTCTCTCTTGTGCCCTCATGGCTCCCCAAATTTGGTCAATCCCACCATCACGGTTTTTTGTTTAGAGCCTATTGGATGTTTACCCTGATTAGGCGAATTTCACTGAAAACGCCTGTAGTTTAATTCCTCAATGGTTAATGCTTGAACTTTGAAAATGCAGAAAAGCACTTCAGATCACAAAAGCACACTGTGCTTCTGTCCTGGTTCAAGTATCTCAAAGCTGAATCACTAGCTAGCAAAAGAGTTTCAAACTCACAGAAAAGCGATTTAGCCAACTGGAAATAATTCCATGTTTCTAGCTTCTGGGTACTAGGTTTCTTTGTGTATTTCAATGAAACTCTGACAAAATGATTCTCTCTTGTGCCCCTCATGGCTCCCCAAATTTGGTCATCCACCATCACGGGTTTTTTAGTTTAGAGCCTATTGGATGTTTACCCTGCTTTAGGCGAATTTCACTGAAAATGCCTGTGAGTTTAGTTCCTCAAATTGTTAATGCTAGAACTTTGAAAATGCAGAAAAGCACTTCAGATCACAAGAGCACACTGTGCTTCTCTTCCTGGTTCAAGTATCTCAAAGCTGAAGCTCTCGGTAGCAAAAGAGTTTCAAACTCACAGAAAAGCGATTTAGCCAACTAGAAATAATTCCAAGTTTCTTAGCTTCTGGGTACTAGGTTTCTTTGTGTATTTCAATGAAACTCTGACAAAATGATTCTCTCTTGTGTCCCTCATGGCTCCACAAATTAGGTCATCTCACCATCAAGGGTTTTTTGTTTAGAGCCTATTGGATGTTTACCCTGATAAGGCGAATTTCACTGAAAACGCCTGTTAGTTTAATTAAACAATGGTTAATGCTAGAACTTTGAAAATGCAGAAAAGCACTTCAGATCACAAGAGCACACTGTGCTTCTTTCCTGGTTCACGTATCTCAAAGCTGAATCACTAGGTAACGAAAGAGTTTCAAACTCACAGAAAAGCGTTTTAGCGACCTGGAAATAATTCCATGTTTCTTAGCTTCTGGGCAAGAGGTTTCTTTGTGTATTTCAATGAAACTCTGAAGAATTGATTCTCTCATGTGCCCCTCCAGGTTCCCCAAGTTTGGTCATCCCACCATCAAGGGTGTTTTGTTTACAGTCTATTGGATGTTTACCCTGATTAGGCGAAAATGCCTGAAAAACGCCTGTGAGTTTTAATTCTTAAATGGTTAATGCTAGAACTTTAAAAACGCAGAACAACACTTTAGTTCACAAGAGCACACTGTGCTTCTCTCCTGGTTCAAGTATCTCAAACCTGAATCACTAGGTAGCAAAAGAGTTTCAAACTCACAGAAAAGCGTTTTAGCCAACTGGAAATAATTCTATGTTTCTTAGCTTGTGGGTATTAGGTTTCTTTGTGCATTTCAATAAAACTCTGACAAAATGATTCTCTCTTGTGCCCCTCATGGCTCCCCAAATTTGGTCAATCCACCATCACGGGTTTTTGTTTAGAGCCTATTGGATGTTTACCCTGATAAGGCGAATTTCACTGAAAACGCCTGTTAGTTTAATTAAACAATGGTTAATGCTAGAACTTTGAAAATGCAGAAAAGCACTTCAGATCACAAGAGCACACTGTGCTTCTTTCCTGGTTCAAGTATCTCAAAGCTGAATCACTAGGTAAGGAAAGAGTTTCAAACTCACAGAAAAGCGTTTTTAGCGACCTGGAAATAATTCCATGTTTCTTAGCTTCTGGGCAAGAGGTTTCTTTGTGTATTTCAATGAAACTCTGAAGAATTGATTCTCTCATGTGCCCCTCCAGGTTCCCCAAGTTTGGTCATCCCACCATCAAGGGTGTTTTGTTTACAGTCTATTGGATGTTTACCCTGATTAGGCGAAAATGCCTGAAAACGCCTGTGAGTTTAATTCTTAAATGGTTAATGCTAGAACTTTAAAAACGCAGAACAACACTTTAGTTCACAAGAGCACACTGTGCTTCTCTCCTGGTTCAAGTATCTCAAAGCTGCATCACTAGGTAGGAAAAGAGTTTCAAACTAACATAAAAGCGATTTAGCCAACTGGAAATAACTCCATGTTTCTTAGCTTCTGGGTACTAGGTTTCTTTGTGTATTTCCATGAAACTCTGAAAAAATGATTCTCTCTTGTGCCACTCATGGCTCCCCAAATTTGGACATCCCACCATCACGGGTTTTTTGTTTAGAGCCTATTGGATGTTTACCCTGATTAGACGAATTTCACTGAAAACGCCTGTAGTTTAATTCCTCAATGGTTAAAGCTTGAACTTTGAAAATGCAGAAAAGCACTTCATATCACAAAAAGCACATTGTGCTTCTGTCCTGGTTCAAGTATCTCAAAGCTGAATCACTAGCTAGGAAAAGAGTTTCAAACTCACAGAAAAGCGATTTAGCCAACTGGAAATAATTCCATGTTTCGTAGCTTCTGGGTACTAGGTTTCTTTGTGTATTTCAATGAAACTCTGACAAAATGATTCTCTCTTGTGCCCCTCATGGCTCCCCAAATTTGGTCAATCCACTATCACGGGTTTTTAGTTTAGAGCCTATTGGATGTTAACCCTGCTTAGGCGAATTTCACTGAAAATGCCTGTTTGTTTAGTTCCTCAATGGTTAATGCTAGAACTTTGAAAATGCAGAAAAGCACTTCAGATCACAAGAGCACACTGTGCTTCTTTCCTGGTTCAAGTATCTCAAAGCTGAAGCTCTCGGTAGCAAAAGAGTTTCAAACTCACAGAAAAGCGATTTAGCCAACTAGAAATAATTCCAAGTTTCTTAGCTTCTGGGTACTAGGTTTCTTTGTGTATTTCAATGAATCTCTGACAAAATGATTCTCTCTTGTGTCCCTCATGGCTCCACAAATTAGGTCATCTCACCATCAAGGGTTTTTTGTTTAGAGCCTATTGGATGTTTACCCTGATAAGGCGAATTTCACTGAAAAACGCCTGTTAGTTTAATTAAACAATGGTTAATGCTAGAACTTTGAAAATGCAGAAAAGCACTTCAGATCACAAGAGCACACTGTGCTTCTTTCCTGGTTCAAGTATCTCAAAGCTGAATCACTAGGTAACGAAAGAGTTTCAAACTCACAGAAAAGCGTTTTAGCGACCTGGAAATAATTCCATGTTTCTTAGCTTCTGGGCAAGAGGTTTCTTTGTGTATTTCAATGAAACTCTGAAGAATTGATTCTCTCATGTGCCCCTCCAGGCTTCCCCAAGTTTGGTCATCCCACCATCAAGGGTGTTTTGTTTACTGTCTATTGGATGTTTACCCTGATTAGGCGAAAATGCCTGAAAACGCCTGTGAGTTTAATTCTTAAATGGTTAATGCTAGAACTTTAAAAATGCAGAACAACACTTTAGTTCACAAGAGCACACTGTGCTTCTCTCCTGGTTCAAGTATCTCAAAGCTGAATCACTAGGTAGCAAAAGAGTTTCAAACTCACAGAAAAGCGTTTAGCCAACTGGAAATAATTCTATGTTTCTTAGCTTGTGGGTATTAGGTTTCTTTGTGCATTTCAATAAAACTCTGACAAAATGATTCTCTCTTGTGCCCCTCATGGCTCCCCAAATTTGGTCAATCCACCATCACGGGTTTTTTGTTTAGAGCCTATTGGATGTTTACCCTGATAAGGCGAATTTCACTGAAAACGCCTGTTAGTTTAATTAAACAATGGTTAATGCTAGAACTTTGAAAATGCAGAAAAGCACTTCAGATCACAAGAGCACACTGTGCTTCTTTCCTGGTTCAAGTATCTCAAAGCTGAATCACTAGGTAAGGAAAGAGTTTCAAACTCACAGAAAAGCGTTTTAGCGACCTCGAAATAATTCCATGTTTCTTAGCTTCTGGGCAAGAGGTTTCTTTGTGTATTTCAATGAAACTCTGAAGAATTGATTCTCTCATGTGCCCCTCCAGGTTCCCCAAGTTTGGTCATCCCACCTTCAAGGGTGTTTTGTTTACAGTCTATTGGATGTTTACCCTGATTAGGCGAAAATGCCTGAAAACGCCTGTGAGTTTAATTCTTAAATGGTTAATGCTAGAACTTTAAAAACGCAGAACAACACTTTAGTTCACAAGAGCACACTGTGCTTCTCTCCTGGTTCAAGTATCTCAAAGCTGCATCACTAGGTAGGAAAAGAGTTTCAAACTAACATAAAAGCGATTTAGCCAACTGGAAATAACTCCATGTTTCTTAGCTTCTGGGTACTAGGTTTCTTTGTGTATTTCCATGAAACTCTGAAAAAATGATTCTCTCTTGTGCCACTCATGGCTCCCCAAATTTGGACATCCCACCATCACGGGTTTTTTGTTTAGAGCCTATTGGATGTTTACCCTGATTAGACGAATTTCACTGAAAACGCCTGTAGTTTAATTCCTCAATGGTTAAAGCTTGAACTTTGAAAATGCAGAAAAGCACTTCATATCACAAAAGCACATTGTGCTTCTGTCCTGGTTCAAGTATCTCAAAGCTGAATCACTAGCTAGGAAAAGAGTTTCAAACTCACAGAAAAGCGATTTAGCCAACTGGAAATAATTCCATGTTTCGTAGCTTCTGGGTACTAGGTTTCTTTGTGTATTTCAATGAAACTCTGACAAAATGATTCTCTCTTGTGCCCCTCATGGCTCCCCAAATTTGGTCAATCCACTATCACGGGTTTTTAGTTTAGAGCCTATTGGATGTTAACCCTGCTTAGGCGAATTTCACTGAAAATGCCTGTTAGTTTAGTTCCTCAATGGTTAATGCTAGAACTTTGAAAATGCAGAAAAGCACTTCAGATCACAAGAGCACACTGTGCTTCTTTCCTGGTTCAAGTATCTCAAAGCTGAATCACTAGGTAGCAAAAGAGTTTCAAACTCACAGAAAAGCGATTTAGCCAACAGGAAATAATTCCATGTTTCTTAGCTTCTGGGAACTAGGTTTCTTTGTGTATTTCAATGAAACTCTGACAAAATGATTCTCTCTTGTGCCCCTCATGGCTCCCCAAATGTGGTCAATCCACCATCACGTGTTTTTTGTTTAGAGCCTATTGGATGTTTACCCTGATTAGGCGAATTACACTGAAAACGCCTGTAGTTTAACTCCTCAATGTTTAATGCTAGAACTTTGAAAATGCAGAAAAGCACTTCAGATCACAAAAGCACACTGTGCTTCTGTCCTGGTTCAAGTATCGCAAAGCTGAATCACTAGGTAGCAAAAGAGTTTCAAACTCACAGAAAAGCGATTTAGCCAACAGGAAATAATTCCATGTTTCTTAGCTTCTGGGCACTAGGTTTCTTTGTGTATTTCAATGAAACTCTGAAAAAATGATTCTCTCATGTGCCCCTCAAGGCTCGCCAAGTTTGGTCATCCCACCATCATGGGTGTTTTGTTGCAGTCTATTGGATGTTTACACTGATTAGGCGAAAATGCCTGAAAATGCCTGTGAGTTTAATTCTTAAATTGTTAAAGCTAGAACTTTAAAAACGCAAAACAACACTTTAGTTCACAAGAGCACACTGTGCTTCTCTCCTGGTTCAAGTATCTCAAAGCTGAAGCTCTCGGTAGCAAAAGAGTTTCAAACTCACAGAAAAGCGATTTAGCCAACTGGAAATTATTCCAAGTTTCTTAGCTTCTGGGTACTAGGTTTCTTTGTGTATTTCAATGAATCTCTGACAAAATGATTCTCTCTTGTGTCCCTCATGGCTCCACAAATTAGGTCATCTCACCATCAAGGGTTTTTTGTTTAGAGCCTATTGGATGTTTACCCTGATAAGGCGAATTTCACTGAAAACGCCTGTTAGTTTAATTAAACAATGGTTAATGCTAGAACTTTGAAAATGCAGAAAAGCACTTCAGATCACAAGAGCACACTGTGCTTCTTTCCTGGTTCACGTATCTCAAAGCTGAATCACTAGGTAACGAAAGAGTTTCAAACTCACAGAAAAGCGTTTTAGCGACCTGGAAATAATTCCATGTTTCTTAGCTTCTGGGCAAGAGTTTCTTTGTGTATTTCAATGAAACTCTGAAGAATTGATTCTCTCATGTGCCCCTCCAGGTTCCCCAAGTTTGGTCATCCCACCATCAAGGGTGTTTTGTTTACAGTCTATTGGATGTTTACCCTGATTAGGCGAAAATGCCTGAAAACGCCTGTGAGTTTAATTCTTAAATGGTTAATGCTAGAACTTTAAAAACGCAGAACAACACTTTAGTTCACAAGAGCACACTGTGCTTCTCTCCTGGTTCAAGTATCTCAAACCTGAATCACTAGGTAGCAAAAGAGTTTCAAACTCACAGAAAAAGCGTTTTAGCCAACTGGAAATAATTCTATGTTTCTTAGCTTGTGGGTATTAGGTTTCTTTGTGCATTTCAATAAAACTCTGACAAAATGATTCTCTCTTGTGCCCCTCATGGCTCCCCAAATTTGGTCAATCCACCATCACGGGTTTTTGTTTAGAGCCTATTGGATGTTTACCCTGATAAGGCGAATTTCACTGAAAACGCCTGTTAGTTTAATTAAACAATGGTTAATGCTAGAACTTTGAAAATGCAGAAAAGCACTTCAGATCACAAGAGCACACTGTGCTTCTTTCCTGGTTCAAGTATCTCAAAGCTGAATCACTAGGTAAGGAAAGAGTTTCAAACTCACAGAAAAGCGTTTTAGCGACCTGGAAATAATTCCATGTTTCTTAGCTTCTGGGCAAGAGGTTTCTTTGTGTATTTCAATGAAACTCTGAAGAATTGATTCTCTCATGTGCCCCTCCAGGTTCCCCAAGTTTGGTCATCCCACCTTCAAGGGTGTTTTGTTTACAGTCTATTGGATGTTTACCCTGATTAGGCGAAAATGCCTGAAAACGCCTGTGAGTTTAATTCTTAAATGGTTAATGCTAGAACTTTAAAAACGCAGAACAAACACTTTAGTTCACAAGAGCACACTGTGCTTCTCTCCTGGTTCAAGTATCTCAAAGCTGCATCACTAGGTAGGAAAAGAGTTTCAAACTAACATAAAAGCGATTTAGCAAACTGGAAATAACTCCATGTTTCTTAGCTTCTGGGTACTAGGTTTCTTTGTGTATTTCCATGAAACTCTGAAAAAATGATTCTCTCTTGTGCCACTCATGGCTCATCAAATTTGGACATCCCACCATCACGGGTTTTTTGTTTAGAGCCTATTGGATGTTTACCCTGATTAGACGAATTTCACTGAAAACGCCTGTAGTTTAATTCCTCAATGGTTAAAGCTTGAACTTTGAAAATGCAGAAAAGCACTTCATATCACAAAAGCACATTGTGCTTCTGTCCTGGTTCAAGTATCTCAAAGCTGAATCACTAGCTAGGAAAAGAGTTTCAAACTCACAGAAAAGCGATTTAGCCAACTGGAAATAATTCCATGTTTCGTAGCTTCTGGGTACTAGGTTTCTTTGTGTATTTCAATGAAACTCTGACAAAATGATTCTCTCTTGTGCCCCTCATGGCTCCCCAAATTTGGTCAATCCACTATCACGGGTTTTTAGTTTAGAGCCTATTGGATGTTAACCCTGCTTAGGCGAATTTCACTGAAAATGCCTGTTAGTTTAGTTCCTCAATGGTTAATGCTAGAACTTTGAAAATGCAGAAAAGCACTTCAGATCACAAGAGCACACTGTGCTTCTTTCCTGGTTCAAGTATCTCAAAGCTGAATCACTAGGTAGCAAAAGAGTTTCAAACTCACAGAAAAGCGATTTAGCCAACAGGAAATAATTCCATGTTTCTTAGCTTCTGGGAACTAGGTTTCTTTGTGTATTTCAATGAAACTCTGACAAAATGATTCTCTCTTGTGCCCCTCATGGCTCCCCAAATGTGGTCAATCCACCATCACGTGTTTTTTGTTTAGAGCCTATTGGATGTTTACCCTGATTAGGCGAATTACACTGAAAACGCCTGTAGTTTAACTCCTCAATGTTTAATGCTAGAACTTTGAAAATGCAGAAAAGCACTTCAGATCACAAAAGCACACTGTGCTTCTGTCCTGGTTCAAGTATCGCAAAGCTGAATCACTAGGTAGCAAAAGAGTTTCAAACTCACAGAAAAGCGATTTAGCCAACAGGAAATAATTCCATGTTTCTTAGCTTCTGGGCACTAGGTTTCTTTGTGTATTTCAATGAAACTCTGAAAAAATGATTCTCTCATGTGCCCCTCAAGGCTCGCCAAGTTTGGTCATCCCACCATCATGGGTGTTTTGTTGCAGTCTATTGGATGTTTACACTGATTAGGCGAAAATGCCTGAAAATGCCTGTGAGTTTAATTCTTAAATTGTTAAAGCTAGAACTTTAAAAACGCAAAACAACACTTTAGTTCACAAGAGCACACTGTGCTTCTCTCCTGGTTCAAGTATCTCAAAGCTGAAGCTCTCGGTAGCAAAAGAGTTTCAAACTCACAGAAAAGCGATTTAGCCAACTGGAAATTATTCCAAGTTTCTTAGCTTCTGGGTACTAGGTTTCTTTGTGTATTTCAATGAATCTCTGACAAAATGATTCTCTCTTGTGTCCCTCATGGCTCCACAAATTAGGTCATCTCACCATCAAGGGTTTTTTGTTTAGAGCCTATTGGATGTTTACCCTGATAAGGCGAATTTCACTGAAAACGCCTGTTAGTTTAATTAAAACAATGGTTAATGCTAGAACTTTGAAAATGCAGAAAAGCACTTCAGATCACAAGAGCACACTGTGCTTCTTTCCTGGTTCACGTATCTCAAAGCTGAATCACTAGGTAACGAAAGAGTTTCAAACTCACAGAAAAGCGTTTTAGCGACCTGGAAATAATTCCATGTTTCTTAGCTTCTGGGCAAGACGTTTCTTTGTGTATTTCAATGAAACTCTGAAGAATTGATTCTCTCATGTGCCCCTCCAGGTTCCCCAAGTTTGGTCATCCCACCATCAAGGGTGTTTTGTTTACAGTCTATTGGATGTTTACCCTGATTAGGCGAAAATGCCTGAAAACGCCTGTGAGTTTAATTCTTAAATGGTTAATGCTAGAACTTTAAAAACGCAGAACAACACTTTAGTTCACAAGAGCACACTGTGCTTCTCTCCTGGTTCAAGTATCTCAAAGCTGCATCACTAGGTAGGAAAAGAGTTTCAAACTAACATAAAAGCGATTTAGCCAACTGGAAATAACTCCATGTTTCTTAGCTTCTGGGTACTAGGTTTCTTTGTGTATTTCCATGAAACTCTGAAAAAATGATTCTCTCTTGTGCCACTCATGGCTCCCCGAATTTGGACATCCCACCATCACGGGTATTTTGTTTAGAGCCTATTGGATGTTTACCCTGATTAGACGAATTTCACTGAAAACGCCTGTAGTTTAATTCCTCAATGGTTAAAGCTTGAACTTTGAAAATGCAGAAAAGCACTTCATATCACAAAAGCACATTGTGCTTCTGTCCTGGTTCAAGTATCTCAAAGCTGAATCACTAGCTAGGAAAAGAGTTTCAAACTCACAGAAAAGCGATTTAGCCAACTGGAAATAATTCCATGTTTCGTAGCTTCTGGGTACTAGGTTTCTTTGTGTATTTCAATGAAACTCTGACAAAATGATTCTCTCTTGTGCCCCTCATGGCTCCCCAAATTTGGTCAATCCACTATCACGGGTTTTTTGTTTAGAGCCTATTGGATGTTAACCCTGCTTAGGCGAATTTCACTGAAAATGCCTGTTTGTTTAGTTCCTCAATGGTTAATGCTAGAACTTTGAAAATGCAGAAAAGCACTTCAGATCACAAGAGCACACTGTGCTTCTTTCCTGGTTCAAGTATCTCAAAGCTGAAGCTCTCGGTAGCAAAAGAGTTTCAAACTCACAGAAAAGCGATTTAGCCAACTAGAAATAATTCCAAGTTTCTTAGCTTCTGGGTACTAGGTTTCTTTGTGTATTTCAATGAATCTCTCTGACAAAATGATTCTCTCTTGTGTCCCTCATGGCTCCACAAATTAGGTCATCTCACCATCAAGGGTTTTTTGTTTAGAGCCTATTGGATGTTTACCCTGATAAGGCGAATTTCACTGAAAACGCCTGTTAGTTTAATTAAACAATGGTTAATGCTAGAACTTTGAAAATGCAGAAAAGCACTTCAGATCACAAGAGCACACTGTGCTTCTTTCCTGGTTCACGTATCTCAAAGCTGAATCACTAGGTAACGAAAGAGTTTCAAACTCACAGAAAAGCGTTTTAGCGACCTGGAAATAATTCCATGTTTCTTAGCTTCTGGGCAAGAGGTTTCTTTGTGTATTTCAATGAAACTCTGAAGAATTGATTCTCTCATGTGCCCCTCCAGGTTCCCCAAGTTTGGTCATCCCACCATCAAGGGTGTTTTGTTTACAGTCTATTGGATGTTTACCCTGATTAGGCGAAAATGCCTGAAAACGCCTGTGAGTTTAATTCTTAAATGGTTAATGCTAGAACTTTAAAAACGCAGAACAACACTTTAGTTCACAAGAGCACACTGTGCTTCTCTCCTGGTTCAAGTATCTCAAACCTGAATCACTAGGTAGCAAAAGAGTTTCAAACTCACAGAAAATCGTTTTAGCCAACTGGAAATAATTCTATGTTTCTTAGCTTGTGGGTATTAGGTTTCTTTGTGCATTTCAATAAAACTCTGACAAAATGATTCTCTCTTGTGCCCCTCATGGCTCCCCAAATTTGGTCAATCCACCATCACGGGTTTTTTTGTTTAGAGCCTATTGGATGTTTACCCTGATAAGGCGAATTTCACTGAAAACGCCTGTTAGTTTAATTAAACAATGGTTAATGCTAGAACTTTGAAAATGCAGAAAAGCACTTCAGATCACAAGAGCACACTGTGCTTCTTTCCTGGTTCAAGTATCTCAAAGCTGAATCACTAGGTAAGGAAAGAGTTTCAAACTCACAGAAAAGCGTTTTAGCGACCTGGAAATAATTCCATGTTTCTTAGCTTCTGGGCAAGAGGTTTCTTTGTGTATTTCAATGAAACTCTGAAGAATTGATTCTCTCATGTGCCCCTCCAGGTTCCCCAAGTTTGGTCATCCCACCTTCAAGGGTGTTTTGTTTACAGTCTATTGGATGTTTACCCTGATTAGGCGAAAATGCCTGAAAACGCCTGTGAGTTTAATTCTTAAATGGTTAATGCTAGAACTTTAAAAACGCAGAACAACACTTTAGTTCACAAGAGCACACTGTGCTTCTCTCCTGGTTCAAGTATCTCAAAGCTGCATCACTAGGTAGGAAAAGAGTTTCAAACTAACATAAAAGCGATTTAGCCAACTGGAAATAACTCCATGTTTCTTAGCTTCTGGGTACTAGGTTTCTTTGTGTATTTCCATGAAACTCTGAAAAAATGATTCTCTCTTGTGCCACTCATGGCTCCCCAAATTTGGACATCCCACCATCACGGGTTTTTTGTTTAGAGCCTATTGGATGTTTACCCTGATTAGACGAATTTCACTGAAAACGCCTGTAGTTTAATTCCTCAATGGTTAAAGCTTGAACTTTGAAAATGCAGAAAAGCACTTCATATCACAAAAGCACATTGTGCTTCTGTCCTGGTTCAAGTATCTCAAAGCTGAATCACTAGCTAGGAAAAGAGTTTCAAACTCACAGAAAAGCGATTTAGCCAACAGGAAATAATTCCATGTTTCATAGCTTCTGGGTACTAGGTTTCTTTGTGTATTTCAATGAAACTCTGACAAAATGATTCTCTCTTGTGCCCCTCATGGCTCCCCAAATTTGGTCAATCCACTATCACGGGTTTTTAGTTTTAGAGCCTATTGGATGTTAACCCTGCTTAGGCGAATTTCACTGAAAATGCCTGTTAGTTTAGTTCCTCAATGGTTAATGCTAGAACTTTGAAAATGCAGAAAAGCACTTCAGATCACAAGAGCACACTGTGCTTCTTTCCTGGTTCAAGTATCTCAAAGCTGAATCACTAGGTAGCAAAAGAGTTTCAAACTCACAGAAAAGCGATTTAGCCAACAGGAAATAATTCCATGTTTCTTAGCTTCTGGGAACTAGGTTTCTTTGTGTATTTCAATGAAACTCTGACAAAATGATTCTCTCTTGTGCCCCTCATGGCTCCCCAAATGTGGTCAATCCACCATCACGTGTTTTTTGTTTAAAGCCTATTGGATGTTTACCCTGATTAGGCGAATTACACTGAAAACGCCTGTAGTTTAACTCCTCAATGTTTAATGCTAGAACTTTGAAAATGCAGAAAAGCACTTCAGATCACAAGAGCACACTGTGCTTCTGTCCTGGTTCAAGTATCGCAAAGCTGAATCACTAGGTAGCAAAAGAGTTTCAAACTCACAGAAAAGCGATTTAGCCAACAGGAAATAATTCCATGTTTCTTAGCTTCTGGGCACTAGGTTTCTTTGTGTATTTCAATGAAACTCTGAAAAAATGATTCTCTCATGTGCCCCTCAAGGCTCACCAAGTTTGGTCATCCCACCATCATGGGTGTTTTGTTGCAGTCTATTGGATGTTTACACTGATTAGGCGAAAATGCCTGAAAATGCCTGTGAGTTTAATTCTTAAATTGTTAAAGCTAGAACTTTAAAAACGCAAAACAACACTTTAGTTCACAAGAGCACACTGTGCTTCTCTCCTGGTTCAAGTATCTCAAAGCTGAAGCTCTCGGTAGCAAAAGAGTTTCAAACTCACAGAAAAGCGATTTAGCCAACTGGAAATTATTCCAAGTTTCTTAGCTTCTGGGTACTAGGTTTCTTTGTGTATTTCAATGAATCTCTGACAAAATGATTCTCTCTTGTGTCCCTCATGGCTCCACAAATTAGGTCATCTCACCATCAAGGGTTTTTTTTTAGAGCCTATTGGATGTTTACCCTGATAAGGCGAATTTCACTGAAAACGCCTGTTAGTTTAATTAAACAATGGTTAATGCTAGAACGTTGAAAATGCAGAAAAGCACTTCAGATCACAAGAGCACACTGTGCTTCTTTCCTGGTTCAAGTATCTCAAAGCTGAATCACTTGGTAACGAAAGAGTTTCAAACTCACAGAAAAGCGTTTTAGCGACCTGGAAATAATTCCATGTTTCTTAGCTTCTGGGCAAGAGGTTTCTTTGTGTATTTCAATGAAACTCTGAAGAATTGATTCTCTCATGTGCCCCTCCAGGTTCCCCAAGTTTGGTCATCCCATCATCAAGGGTGTTTTGTTTACAGTCTATTGGATGTTTACCCTGATTAGGCGAAAATGCCTGAAAACGCCTGTGAGTTTAATTCTTAAATGGTTAATGCTAGAACTTTAAAAACGCAGAAAAACACTTTAGTTCACAAGAGCACACTGTGCTTCTCTCCTGGTTCAAGTATCTCAAAGCTGCATCACTAGGTAGGAAAAGAGTTTCAAACTAACATAAAAGCGATTTAGCAAACTGGAAATAACTCCATGTTTCTTAGCTTCTGGGTACTAGGTTTCTTTGTGTATTTCCATGAAACTCTGAAAAAATGATTCTCTCTTGTGCCACTCATGGCTCCCCAAATTTGGACATCCCACCATCACGGGTTTTTTGTTTAGAGCCTATTAGATGTTTACCCTGATTAGACGAATTTCACTGAAAACGCCTGTAGTTTAATTCCTCAATGGTTAAAGCTTGAACTTTGAAAATGCAGAAAAGCACTTCATATCACAAAAGCACATTGTGCTTCTGTCCTGGTTCAAGTATCTCAAAGCTGAATCACTAGCTAGGAAAAGAGTTTCAAACTCACAGAAAAGCGATTTAGCCAACTGGAAATAATTCCATGTTTCGTAGCTTCTGGGTACTAGGTTTCTTTGTGTATTTCAATGAAACTCTGACAAAATGATTCTCTCTTGTGCCCCTCATGGCTCCCCAAATTTGGTCAATCCACTATCACGGGTTTTTAGTTTAGAGCCTATTGGATGTTTACCCTGCTTAGGCGAATTTCACTGAAAATGCCTGTTAGTTTAGTTCCTCAATGGTTAATGCTAGAACTTTGAAAATGCAGAAAAGCACTTCAGATCACAAGAGCACACTGTGCTTCTTTCCTGGTTCAAGTATCTCAAAGCTGAATCACTAGGTAGCAAAAGAGTTTCAAACTCACAGAAAAGCGATTTAGCCAACAGGAAATAATTCCATGTTTCTTAGCTTCTGGGAACTAGGTTTCTTTGTGTATTTCAATGAAACTCTGACAAAATGATTCTCTCTTGTGCCCCTCATGGCTCCCCAAATGTGGTCAATCCACCATCACGTGTTTTTTGTTTAGAGCCTATTGGATGTTTACCCTGATTAGGCGAATTACACTGAAAACGGCCTGTAGTTTAACTCCTCAATGTTTAATGCTAGAACTTTGAAAATGCAGAAAAGCACTTCAGATCACAAAAGCACACTGTGCTTCTGTCCTGGTTCAAGTATCTCAAAGCTGAATCACTAGGTAGCAAAAAGAGTTTCAAACTCACAGAAAAGCGATTTAGCCAACTGGAAATAATTCCATGTTTCTTAGCTTCTGGGCACTAGGTTTCTTTGTGTATTTCAATGAAACTCTGAAAAAATGATTCTCTCATGTGCCCCTCAAGGCTCGTTAAGTTTGGTCATCCCACCATCATGGGTGTTTTGTTGCAGTCTATTGGATGTTTACACTGATTAGGCGAAAATGCCTGAAAACGCCTGTGAGTTTTAATTCTTAAATGGTTTAATGCTAGAACTTT
>JAKELJ010000073.1:0-21097 GCA_025594165.1 Tamias sibiricus
TAGTAATTCAGCTTTGAGATACTTGAACCAGGACAGAAGCACAGTGTGCTCTTGTGAACTAAAGTGTTGTTCTGCATTTTTAAAGTTCTAGCATTAACCATTTAAGAATTAAACTCACAGGCGTTTTTAGGCATTTTCGCCTAATCAGGGTGAACATCCAATAGACTGTAAAGAAAAGACCCTTGATGGTGGAATGACCAAACTTGGGGAGCCTTGAGGGGCACATGAGAGAATCATTTTTTCAGAGTTTCATTGAAATACACAAGGAAACCTAGTACCCAGAAGCTAAGAAACATGGAATTATTTCCAGTTGGCTATAGCGCTTTTCTGTGAGTTAGAAACTCTTTTTCTACCTAGTGATTCAGCTTTGAGATACTTGAACCTGGAGAGGAGCACAGTGTTCTCTTGTGTATGAAGTGCTTTTGTGCATTTTCAAAGTTCTAGCATTAACCATTGAAAAATTAAACTACAGGATTTTACAGTGAAATTCGCCTAATCAGGGTAAACATCCAATAGGCTCTAAACAAAAAACCCGTGATGGTGGATTGACCAAATTTGGGGAGCCATGAGGGGCACAAGAGAGAATCATTTTTTCAGAGTTTCATTGAAATACACAAAGAAACCTAGTACCCAGAAGCTAAGAAACATGGAATTATTTCCAGTTGTCTAAAACGCTTTTCTGTGAGTTTGAAACTCTTTTGCTACCTACTGATTCAGCTTTGAGTTACTTGAACCAGGAGAGAAGCACAGTGTGCTCTTGTGAACTAAAGTGTTGTTCTGCGTTTTTAAAGTTCTAGCATTAACCATTTAAGAATTAAACTCACAGGCGTTTTCAGGTATTTTCCCCTAATCAGGGTAAACATCTAATAGACTGTAAACAAAACACCCTTGATGGTGGGATGACCACACTTGGGGAGCCTTGAGGGGCACATGAGAGAATCATTTTTTCAGATTTTCATTGAAATACACAAAGAAACCTAGTGCCCAGTAGCTAAGAAACATGGAATTATATCCAGTTCCCTAAAACGCTTTTCTGTGAGTTTGAAACTCTTTTGTTACCTAGTGATTCAGCTTTGAGATACTTGAACCAGGAAAGAAGCACAGTGTGCTCTTGTCATCTGAAGTGCTTTTCTGCATTTTCAAAGTTCTAGCATTAACCATTGAGGAATTAATCTAACAGGCATTTTCAGTGAAATTCGCCTAATCAGGGTAAACATCCAATAGGCTCTAAAGAAAACACCCGTGATGGTGGATTGACCAAATTTGGGGAGCTATGAGGGGCACAAGAGAGAATCATTTTGTCAGAGTTTCATTGAAATACACAAAGAAACCTAGTACCCACAAGCTAAGAAACATGGAATTATTTCCAGTTGGCTATATCGCTTTTCTGTGAGTTTGAAACTCTTTTGCTACCTAGTGATTCAGCTTTGAGATACTTGAGCCTGGACAAGAGCACAGTGTTCTCTTGTGATCTGAAGTGCTTTTCTGCATTTTCAAAGTTCTAGCATTAACCATTGAGGAATTAAACTACAGGTGTTTTCAGTGAAATTCGCCTAATCAGGGTAAACATCCAATAGGCTCTAAACAAAAAACCCGTGATCGTGGGATGACCAAATTTGGGGAGCCATGAGGGGCACAAGAGAGAATCATTTTGTCAGAGTTTCATTGAAATACACAAAGAAACTTAGTACCCAGAAGCTAAGTAACTTGGAATTATTTCCAGTTGGCTAAATTGCTTTTCTGAGAGTTTGAAACTCTTTTGCTACCTAGTGATTCAGCTTTGAGATACTTGAACCAGGACAGAAGCACAGTGTGCTCTTGTGAACTAAAGTGTTGTTCTGCATTTTTAAAGTTCTAGCATTAACCATTGAAGAATTAAACTACAGGCGTTTTCAGTGAAATTCGCCTAATCAGGGTAAACATCCAATAGGCTCTAAACAAAAAACCCGTCATGGTGGAATGACCAAATTTGGGGAGCCATGAGGGGCACAAGAGAGAATCGTATTGTCAGAGTTTCATTGAAATACACAAAGAAACCTAGTAACCTCAAGCTAAGAAACATGGAATTATTTCCAGTTGCCTAAAAAACGCTTTTCTGTGAGTTTGAAACTTTTTTGCTACCTAGTAATTCAGCTTTGAGATACTTGAACCAGGACAGAAGCACAGTGTGCTCTTGTGAACTAAAGTGTTGTTCTGCATTTTTAAAGTTCTAGCATTAACCATTTAAGAATTAAACTCACAGGCGTTTTTAGGCATTTTCGCCTAATCAGGGTGAACATCCAATAGACTGTAAAGAAAAGACCCTTGATGGTGGAATGACCAAACTTGGGGAGCCTTGAGGGGCACATGAGAGAATCATTTTTTCAGAGTTTCATTGAAATACACAAGGAAACCTAGTACCCAGAAGCTAAGAAACATGGAATTATTTCCAGTTGGCTATAGCGCTTTTCTGTGAGTTAGAAACTCTTTTTCTACCTAGTGATTCAGCTTTGAGATACTTGAACCTGGACAGGAGCACAGTGTTCTCTTGTGTATGAAGTGCTTTTGTGCATTTTCAAAGTTCTAGCATTAACCATTGAAAAATTAAACTACAGGATTTTACAGTGAAATTCGCCTAATCAGGGTAAACATCCAATAGGCTCTAAACAAAAAAAAACACGTGATGGTGGGATGACCAAATTTGGGGAGCCATGAAGGGCACTAGAGAGAATCATTTTGTCAGAGTTTCATTGAAATACACAAAGAAACCTAGTACCCACAAGCTAAGAAACTTGGAATTATTTCCAGTTGGCTAAAATGGTTTTCCGTGATTTTGAAATTCTTTTGCTACAGAGAGATTCAGCTTTGAGATACCTGAACCAGGACAGAAGCATAGTGTGCTCTTGTGAACTAAAGTGTTGTTCTCCATTTTTAAAGTTCTACCATTAACCATTTAAGAATTAAACTCACAGGCGTTTTCAGGCATTTTCGCCTAATCAGGGTAAATATCCAATAGACTGTAAACAAAACACCCTTGATGGTGGGATTACCAAATTTGGGGAGCCATGAGGGGCACAAGAGAGAAATCATTTTGTCAGAATTTCATTGAAATACACAAAGAAACCTAGTACCCAGAAGCTAAGAAACTTGGAATTATTTCCAGTTGTCTAAATTGCTTTTCTGTGAGTTTGAAACTCTTTTGTTACCTAGTGATTCAGCTTTGAGATACTTGAACCAGGAAAGAAGCACAGTGTGCTCTTGTGATCTGAAGTGCTTTTCTGCATTTTCAAAGATCTACCATTAACCATTGAGGAATTAAACTACAGGCGTTTTCAGTGAAATTCGTCTAATCAGGGTAAACATCCAAAAGGCTCTAAACAAAAAACCCGTGATGGTGGATTGACCAAATTTGGGGAGCCATGAGGGGCACAAAAGAGAATCATTTTGTCAGAGTTTCATTGAAATACACAAAGAAACCTAGTACCCAGAAGCTAAGAAACATGGAATTATTTCCAGTTGGCTATATCGCTTTTCTGTGAGTTTGAAACTCTTTTGCTACCTAGTGATTCAGCTTTGAGATACTTGAGCCTGGACAAGAGCACAGTGTTCTCTTGTGATCTGAAGTGCTTTTCTGCATTTTCAAAGTTCTAGCATTAACCATTGAGGAATTAAACTACAGGTGTTTACAGTGAAATTCGCCTAATCAGGGTAAACATCCAATAGGCTCTAAACAAAAAACCCGTGATCGTGGGATGACCAAATTTGGGGAGCCATGAGGGGCACAAGAGAGAATCATTTTGTCAGAGATTCATTGAAATACACAAAGAAACTTAGTACCCAGAAGCTAAGTAACTTGGAATTATTTCCAGTTGGCTAAATTGCTTTTCTGAGAGTTTGAAACTCTTTTGCTACCTAGTGATTCAGCTTTGAGATACTTGAACCAGGAAAGAAGCACAGTGTGCTCTTGTGAACTAAAGTGTTGTTCTGCATTTTTAAAGTTCTAGCATTAACCATTTAAGAATTAAACTCACAGGCGTTTTCAGGCATTTTCGCCTAATCAGGTTAAACATCCAATAGACTGTAAACAAAACACCCATGATGGTGGGATGACCAAATTTGGGGAGCCATGTAGGGCACAAGGGAGAATCATTTTGTCAGAGTTTCATTGAAATACACAAAGAAACCTAGTACCCAGAAGCTATGAAACTTGGAATTATTTCCAGTTGGCTAAACCGCTTTTCTGTGAGTTTGAAACTCTTTTGCTACCTAGTGATTCAGCTTTGAGATACTTGAACCAGGACAGGAGCACAGTGAGCTCTTGTGATCTGAAGTGCTTTTCTGCATTTTCAAAGTTCTCGAATTAACCATTGAGGAATTAAACTACAGGCGTTTTCAGTGAAATTCGCCTAATCAGGGTAAACATCCAATAGGCTCTAAACAAAAAACCCGTCATGGTGGAATGACCAAATTTGGGGAGCCATGAGGGGCACAAGAGAGAATCATATTGTCAGAGTTTCATTGAAATACACAAAGAAACCTAGTAACCTCAAGCTAAGAAACATGGAATTATTTCCAGTTGCCTAAAACGCTTTTCTGTGAGTTTGAAACTTTTTTGCTACCTAGTAATTCAGCTTTGAGATACTTGAACCAGGACAGAAGCACAGTGTGCTCTTGTGAACTAAAGTGTTGTTCTGCATTTTTAAAGTTCTAGCATTAACCATTTAAGAATTAAACTCACAGGCGTTTTTAGGCATTTTCGCCTAATCAGGGTGAACATCCAATAGACTGTAAAGAAAAGACCCTTGATGGTGGAATGACCAAACTTGGGGAGCCTTGAGGGGCACATGAGAGAATCATTTTTTTCAGAGTTTCATTGAAATACACAAGGAAACCTAGTACCCAGAAGCTAAGAAACATGGAATTATTTCCAGTTGGCTATAGCGCTTTTCTGTGAGTTTGAAACTCTTTTTCTACCTAGTGATTCAGCTTTGAGATACTTGAACCTGGACAGGAGCACAGTGTTCTCTTGTGTATGAAGTGCTTTTGTGCATTTTCAAAGTTCTAGCATTAACCATTGAAAAATTAAACTACAGGATTTTACAGTGAAATTCGCCTAATCAGGGTAAACATCCAATAGGCTCTAAACAAAAAACACGTGATGGTGGGATGACCAAATTTGGGGAGCCATGAAGGGCACTAGAGAGAATCATTTTGTCAGAGTTTCATTGAAATACACAAAGAAACCTAGTACCCACAAGCTAAGAAACTTGGAATTATTTCCAGTTGGCTAAAATGGTTTTCCGTGATTTTGAAATTCTTTTGCTACAGAGAGATTCAGCTTTGAGATACCTGAACCAGGACAGAAGCATAGTGTGCTCTTGTGAACTAAAGTGTTGTTCTCCATTTTTAAAGTTCTACCATTAACCATTTAAGAATTAAACTCACAGGCGTTTTCAGGCATTTTCGCCTAATCAGGGTAAATATCCAATAGACTGTAAACAAAACACCCTTGATGGTGGGATTACCAAATTTGGGGAGCCATGAGGGGCACAAGAGAGAATCATTTTGTCAGAATTTCATTGAAATACACAAAGAAACCTAGTACCCAGAAGCTAAGAAACTTGGAATTATTTCCAGTTGTCTAAATTGCTTTTCTGTGAGTTTGAAACTCTTTTGTTACCTAGTGATTCAGCTTTGAGATACTTGAACCAGGAAAGAAGCACAGTGTGCTCTTGTGATCTGAAGTGCTTTTCTGCATTTTCAAAGATCTACCATTAACCATTGAGGAGTTAAACTACAGGCGTTTTCAGTGAAATTCGTCTAATCAGGGTAAACATCCAAAAGGCTCTAAACAAAAAACCCGTGATGGTGGATTGACCAAATTTGGGGAGCCATGAGGGGCACAAAAGAGAATCATTTTGTCAGAGTTTCATTGAAATACACAAAGAAACCTAGTACCCAGAAGCTAAGAAACATGGAATTATTTCCAGTTGGCTATATCGCTTTTCTGTGAGTTTGAAACTCTTTTGCTACCTAGTGATTCAGCTTTGAGATACTTGAGCCTGGACAAGAGCACAGTGTTCTCTTGTGATCTGAAGTGCTTTTCTGCATTACCAAAGTTCTAGCATTAACCATTGAGGAATTAAACTACAGGCGTTTACAGTGAAATTCGCCTAATCAGGGTAAACATCCAATAGGCTCTAAACAAAAAACCCGTGATGGTGGGATGACCACATTTGGGGAGCCATGAGGGGCACTAGAGAGAATCATTTTGTTAGAGTTTCATTAAAATACACAAAGAAACCTAGTACCCACAAGCTAAGAAACTTGGAATTATTTCCAGTTGGCTAAAATGGTTTTCCGTGATTTTGAAACTCTTTTGCTACCAAGAGATTCAGCTTTGAGATACTTGAACCAGGACAGAAGCACAGTGTGCTCTTGTGAACTAAAGTGTTGTTCTGCGTTTTTAAAGTTCTAGCATTAATCATTGAGGAATTAAACTACAGACGTTTTCAGTGAAATTCGCCTAATCAGAGTAAACATCCAATAGGCTCTAAACAAAAAACCCGTGATGGTGGGATGACCAAATTTGGGGAGCCATGAGGGGCACAAGAGAGAATCATTTTGTCAGAGTTTCATTGAAATACACAAAGAAACCTAGTACCCACAAGCTAAAAAACATGGAATTATTTCCAGTTGGCTAAATTGCTATTCTGTGAGTTTGAAACTCCTTTGCTACCTAGTGATTCAGCTTTGAGATACATGAACTAGGACAGGAGCACAGTGTGCTTTTGTGATCTGAAGTGGTTTTCTGCATTTTCAAAGTTCTAGCATTAACCATTGAGGAATTAATCTACAGGCGTTTTCAGTGAAATTCGCCTAATCAGGGTAAACATCCAATAGGCTCTAAACAAAAAACCCGTGATCGTGGGATGACCAAATTTGGGGAGCCATGAGGGGCACAAGAGAGAATCATTTTGTCAGAGTTTCATTGAAATACACAAAGAAACCTAGTACCCACAAGCTAAGAAACATGGAATTATTTCCAATTGGCGAAATCGCTTTTGTGTGAGTTTGAAACTCTTTTGCTACCTAGTGATTCAGCTTTGAGATACTTGAACCAGGACAGAAGCACAGTGTGCTCTTGTGAACTAAAGTCTTGTTCTGCATTTTTAAAGTTGTAGCATTAACCATTTAAGAATTAAACTCACAGGCGTTTTCAGGCATTTTCGCCTAATCAGGGTAAACATCCAATAGACTGTAAACAAAACACCCTTGATGGTGGGATGACCAAACTTGGGGAGCCTTGAGGGTCACATGAGAGAATCATTTCTTCAGAGGTTCATTGAAATACGCAAAGAATCCTAGTGCCCAGACGCTAAGAAACATGGAATTATTTCCATATCGCTAAAACACATTTCTGTGAGTTTGAAACTCTTTTGTTACCTAGTGATTCAGCTTAGAGACTTGAACCAGGACAGGAGCACAGTGTGCTCTTGTGATCTGAAGTGCTTTTCTGCATTTTCAAAGTTCTAGCATTAACCATTGAGGAATTAAACTACAGGTGTTTTCAGTGAAATTCGCCTAATCAGGGTAAACATCCAATAGACTGTAAACAAAACACCCTTAATGGTGGGATGACCAAACTTATGGAGCCTTGAGGGGCACTTGAGAGAATCATTTTTTCAGAGTTTCATTGAAATACACAAAGAAACCTAGTGCCCAGAAGCTAAGAAACATGGAATTATTTCCAGTTCGCTAAAACGCTTTTCTGTGAGTTTGAAACTCTTTTGTTACCTAGTGATTCAGCTTTGAGATACTTGAACCAAGAAAGAAGCACAATGTGCTCTTGTGATCAGAAGTGTTTTTCTGCATTTTCAAAGTTCTAGCATTAACCATTGAGGAATTAAACTAACAGGCGTTTTCAGTGAAATTCGCCTAATCGGGGTAAACATCCAATAGGCTCTAAACAATAAACCCGTGATGGTGGGATGAGCAAATTTGGGTAGCCATGAGGAGCACAAGAGAGAATCATTTTTTCAGAGTTTCATTGAAATACACAAAGAAACCTAGTATCCGGAAGCTAAGAAACATGGAATTGTTTCCAGTTGGCTAAATCGCTTTTCTGTGAGTTTGAAACTCTTTTGCTACCTAGTGATTCACCTTTGAGATACTTGAACCAGGACAGGAGCACAGTGTGCT
The DNA here is from genome assembly GCA_025594165.1 of Tamias sibiricus. NCBI lineage: Eukaryota > Metazoa > Chordata > Mammalia > Rodentia > Sciuridae > Tamias > Tamias sibiricus. Next base: position 8,182 of record JAKELJ010000073.1, read on the forward strand.
CTTGTGATCTGAAGTGCTTTTCTGCATTTTCAAAGTTCTAGCATTAACCATTGAGGAATTAAAGTACAGGTGTTTTCAGTGAAATTCGCCTAATCAGGGTAAACATCCAATAGGCTCTAAACAAAAAACCCGTGATGGTGGATTGACCAAATTTGGGGAGCCATGAGGGGCACAAGAGAGAAATCATTTTTTCAGAGTTTCATTGAAATACACAAAGAAACCTAGTACCCAGAAGCTAAGAAACATGGAATTATTTCCAGTTGTCTAAAACGCTTTTCTGTGAGTTTGAAACTCTTTTGCTACCTACTGATTCAGCTTTGAGTTACTTGAACCAGGAGAGAAGCACAGTGTGCTCTTGTGAACTAAAGTGTTGTTCTGCGTTTTTAAAGTTCTAGCATTAACCATTTAAGAATTAAACTCACAGGCGTTTTCAGGCATTTTCCCCTAATCAGGGTAAACATCTAATAGACTGTAAACAAAACACCCTTGATGGTGGGATGACCACACTTGGGGAGCCTTGAGGGGCACATGAGAGAATCATTTTTTCAGATTTTCATTGAAATACACAAAGAAACCTAGTGCCCAGTAGCTAAGAAACATGGAATTATATCCAGTTCCCTAAAACGCTTTTCTGTGAGTTTGAAACTCTTTTGTTACCTAGTGATTCAGCTTTGACATACTTGAACCAGGAAAGAAGCACAGTGTGCTCTTGTCATCTGAAGTGCTTTTCTGCATTTTCAAAGTTCTAGCATTAACCATTGAGGAATTAATCTAACAGGCATTTTCAGTGAAATTCGCCTAATCAGGGTAAACATCCAATAGGCTCTAAAGAAAACACCCGTGATGGTGGATTGACCAAATTTGGGGAGCTATGAGGGGCACAAGAGAGAATCATTTTGTCAGAGTTTCATTGAAATACACAAAGAAACCTAGTACCCACAAGCTAAGAAACATGGAATTATTTCCAGTTGGCGAAATCGCTTTTGTGTGAGTTTGAAACTGTTTTGCTACCTAGTGATTCAGCTTTGAGATACTTGAACCAGGACAGAAGCACAGTGTGCTCTTGTGAACTAAAGTCTTGTTCTGCATTTTTAAAGTTGTAGCATTAACCATTTAAGAATTAAACTCACAGGCGTTTTCAGGCATTTTCGCCTAATCAGGGTAAACATCCAATAGACTGTAAACAAAACACCCTTGATGGTGGGATGACCAAACTTGGGGAGCCTTGAGGGTCACATGAGAGAATCATTTCTTCAGAGTTTCATTGAAATACGCAAAGAATCCTAGTGCCCAGACGCTAAGAAACATGGAATTATTTCCATATCGCTAAAACGCTTTTCTGTGAGTTTGAAACTCTTTTGTTACCTAGTGATTCAGCTTAGAGACTTGAACCAGGACAGGAGCACAGTGTGCTCTTGTGATCTGAAGTGCTTTTCTGCATTTTCAAAGTTCTAGCATTAACCATTGAGGAATTAAACTACAGGCGTTTTCAGTGAAATTCGCCTAATCAGGGTAAACATCCAATAGACTGTAAACAAAACACCCTTAATGGTGGGATGACCAAACTTATGGAGCCTTGAGGGGCACTTGAGAGAATCATTTTTTCAGAGTTTCATTGAAATACACAAAGAAACCTAGTGCCCAGAAGCTAAGAAACATGGAATTATTTCCAGTTCGCTAAAACGCTTTTCTGTGAGTTTGAAACTCTTTTGTTACCTAGTGATTCAGCTTTGAGATACTTGAACCAAGAAAGAAGCACAATGTGCTCTTGTGATCAGAAGTGTTTTTCTGCATTTTCAAAGTTCTAGCATTAACCATTGAGGAATTAAACTAACATGCGTTTTCAGTGAAATTCGCCTAATCGGGGTAAACATCCAATAGGCTCTAAACAATAAACCCGTGATGGTGGGATGAGCAAATTTGGGTAGCCATGAGGAGCACAAGAGAGAATCATTTTTTCAGAGTTTTCATTGAAATACACAAAGAAACCTAGTATCGGGAAGCTAAGAAACATGGAATTGTTTCCAGTTGGCTAAATCGCTTTTCTGTGAGTTTGAAACTCTTTTGCTACCTAGTGATTCACCTTTGAGATACTTGAACCAGGACAGGAGCACAGTGTGCTCTTGTGATCTGAAGTGCTTTTCTGCATTTTCAAAGTTCTAGCATTAACCATTGAGGAATTAAAGTACAGGTGTTTTCAGTGAAATTCGCCTAATCAGGGTAAACATCCAATAGGCTCTAAACAAAAAACCCGTGATGGTGGATTGACCAAATTTGGGGAGCCATGAGGGGCACAAGAGAGAATCATTTTTTCAGAGTTTCATTGAAATACACAAAGAAACCTAGTACCCAGAAGCTAAGAAACATGGAATTATTTCCAGTTGTCTAAAACGCTTTTCTGTGAGTTTGAAACTCTTTTGCTACCTAGTGATTCAGCTTTGAGATACTTGAACCAGGAGAGAAGCACCGTGTGCTCTTGTGAACTAAAGTGTTGTTCTGCATTTTTAAAGTTCTAGCATTATCCATTTAAGAATTAAACTCACAGGCGTTTTCAGGCATTTTTCGCCTAATCAGGGTAAACATCCAATAGACTGTAAACAAAACACCCTTGATGGTCTGATGACCAAACTTGGGGAGCCTTGAGGGGCACATGAGAGGATCATTTTTTCAGAGTTTCATTGAAATACACAAAAAAAACCTAGTGCCCAGAAGCTAAGAAACATGGAATTATTTCCAGTTCGCTAAAACGCTTTTCTGTGAGTTTGAAACTCTTTTGTTACCTAGTGATTCAGCTTTGAGATACTTGAACCAGGAAAGAAGCACAGTGTGCTCTTGTGATCTGAAGTGCTTTTCTGCATTTTCAAAGTTCCAGCATTAACCATTGAAAAATTAAACTACAGGAGTTTTCAGTGAAATTCGTCTAATCAGGGTAATCATCCAATAGGCTCTAAACAAAAAACCCGTGATGGTGGATTGACCAAATTTGGGGAGCCATGAGGGGCACAAGAGAGAATCATTTTGTCAGAGTTTCATTGAAATACGCAAAGAAACCTAGTACCCGGAAGCTAAGAAACATGGAATTATTTCCAGTTGGCTAAATCGCTTTTCTGTGAGTTTGAAACTCTTTTGCTACCTAGTGATTCAGCTTTGAGATAGTTGAACCAGGACAGGAGCACAGTGTGCTCTTGTGATCTGAAGTGCTTTTCTGCATTTTCAAAGTTCTAGCATTAACCATTGAGGAATTAAACTACAGGTGTTTTTCAGTGAAATTCGCCTAATCAGGGTAAACATCCAATAGGCTCTAAACAAAAAAGCCGTGATGGTGGATTGACCAAATTTGGGGAGCCATGAGGGGCACAAGAGAGAATCATTTTGTCAGAGTTTCATTGAAATATACAAAGAAACCCAGTACCCACAAGCTAAGAAACATGGAATTATTTCCAGTTGGCGAAATCGCTTTTGTGTGAGATTGAAACTCTTTTGCTACCTAGTGATTCAGCTTTGAGATACTTGAATCAGGACAGAAGCACAGTGTGCTCTTGTGAACTGAAGTGCTTTTCTGCATTTTCAAAGTTCTAGCATTAACCATTGAGGAATTAAACTACAGGCGTTTTCAGTGAAATTCGCCTAATCAGGGTAAACATCCAATAGACTGTAAATAAAACACCCTTAATGGTGGGATGACCCAACTTATGGAGCCTTGAGGGGTACATGAGAGAATCATTTTTTTCAGAGTTTCATTGAAATACACAAAGAAACCTAGTGCCCAGAAGCTAAGAAACATGGAATTATTTCCAGTTCGCTAAAACGCTTTTCTGTGAGTTTCAAACTCTTTTGTTACCTAGTGATTCAGCTTTGAGATACTTGAACCAGGACAGGAGTAAACATCCAATAGACTGTAAACAAAACACCCTTAATGGTGGGATGACCACACTTGGGGAGCCTTGAGGGGCACATGAGAGAATCATTTTTTCAGAGTTTCATTGAAATACACAAAGAAACCTAGTACCCACAAGCTACGAAACTTGGAATTATTTCCAGTTGACTAAACCGTTTGTCTGTGAGTTTGAAACTCTTTTGCTACCTAGTGATTCAGCTTTGAGATACTTGAACCAGGACAGGAGCACAGTGTGCTCTTGTGATCTGAAGTGCTTTTCTGCATTTTCAAAGTTCTAGCATTAACCATTGAGGAATTAAACTACAGGAATTTTCAGTGAAATTTGCCTAATCAGGGTAAACATTCAATAGGCTCTAAACAAAAAACCCATGATTGTGGATTGAACAAATTTGGGGATCCATGAGGGGGACAAGAGAGAATCATTTTGTCAGAGTTTCATTGAAATACACAAAGAAAACTAGTACCCACAAGCTAAGAAACATGGAATTATTTCCAGTTGTCTACAATGCTTTTCTGTCAGTTTGAAACTCTTTTGCTACCTAGTGATTCAGCTTTGAGATACTTGAACCAGGAGAGAAGCACCGTGTGCTCTTGTGAACTAAAGTGTTGTTCTGCATTTTTAAAGTTCTAGCATTAACCATTTAAGAATTAAACTCACAGGCGTTTTCAGGCATTTTCGCCTAATCAGGGTAAACATCCAATAGACTGTAAACAAAACACCCTTGATGGTCTGATGACCAAACTTGGGGAGCCTTGAGGGGCCCATGAGAGGATCATTTTTTCAGAGTGTCATTGAAATACACAAAAAAACCTAGTGCCCAGAAGCTAAGAAACATGGAATTATTTCCAGTTCGCTAAAACGCTTTTCTGTGAGTTTGAAACTCTTTTGTTACCTAGTGATTCAGCTTTGAGATACTTGAACCAGGAAAGAAGCACTGTGTGCTCTTGTGATCTGAAGTGCTTTTCTGCATTTTCAAAGTTCTAGCATTAACCATTGAAAAATTAAACTACAGGAGTTTTCAGTGAAATTCGTCTAATCAGGGTAATCATCCAATAGGCTCTAAACAAAAAACCCGTGATGGTGGATTGACCAAATTTGGGAGCAATGAGGGGCACAGAGAGAATCATTTTGTCAGAGGTTCATTGAAATTCACAAAGAAACCTAGTACCCACAAGCGAAGAAACATGGAATTATTTCCAGTTGGCGAAATCGCTTTTGTGTGAGTTTGAAACTCTTTTGCTACCTAGTGATTCAGCTTTGAGATAATTTAACCAGGACAGAAGCACAGTGTGCTCTTGTGAACTAAAGTCTTGTTCTGCGTTTTTAAAGTTCTAGCATTAACCATTTAAGAATTAAACTCACAGGCGTTTTAAGGCATTTTTCGCCTAATCAGGTTAAACATCTAATAGACTGTAAACAAAACACCCTTGATGGTGGGATGACCACACTTGGGGAGCCTTGAGGGGCACATGAGAGAATCATTTTTTCAGAGTTTCATTGAAATACACAAAGAAACCTAGTGCCCAGTAGCTAAGAAACATGGAATTATTTCCAGTTCCCTAAAAGACTTTTCTGTGAGTTTGAAACTCTTTTGTTACCTAGTGATTCAGCTTTGAGATACTTGAACCAGGAACGAAGCACAGTGTGCTCTTGTCATCTGAAGTGCTTTTCTGCATTTTCAAAGTTCTAGCATTAACCATTGAGGAATTAATCTAACAGGCGTTTACAGTGAAATTCGCCTAATCAGGGTAAACATCCTATAGGCTCTAAACAAAAAACCCGTGATGGTGGGATGACCAAATTTGGGGAGCCATGAGGGGCACAAGAGAAAATCATTTTGTCAGATTTTCATAGAAGTACAAAAAGAAACCTAGTACCCACAAGCTACGAAACTTGGAATTATTTCCAGTTGGCTAAACCGCTTTTCTGTGAGTTTGAAACTCTTTTGCTACCTAGTGATTCAGCTTTGAGATACTTGAACCAGGACAGGAGCACAGTGTGCTCTTGTGATCTGAAGTGCAGTTCTGCATTTTCAAAGTTCTAGCATTAACCATTGAGGAATTAAACTACAGGAGTTTTCAGTGAAATTTGCTTAATCAGGTTAAACATCCAATAGGCTCTAAACAAAAAACCCGTGATTGTGGATTGAACAAATTTGGGGATCCATGAGGGGGACAAGAGAGAATCATTTTGTCAGAGTTTCATTGAAATACACAAAGAAAACTAGTACCCCACAAGCTAAGAAACATGGAATTATTTCCAGTTGTCTACAATGCTTTTCTGTGAATTTGAAACTCTTTTGCTACCTAGTGATTCAGCATTGAGATACTTGAACCAGGACAGAAGCACCATGTGCTCTTGTGAACTAAAGTGTTTGTTCTGCATTTTTAAAGTTCTAGCATTAACCATTTAAGAATTAAACTCACAGGTGTTTTCAGGCATTTTCGCCTAATCAGGGTAAACATCCAATAGACTGTAAACAAAACACCCTTGATGGTCTGATGACCAAACTTGGGGAGCCTTGAGGGGCACATGAGAGGATGATTTTTTCAGAGTTTCATTGAAATACACAAAGAAACCTAGTGCCCAGAAGCTAAGAAATATGGAATTATTTCCAGTTCGCTAAAACGCTTTTCTGTGAGTTTGAAACTCTTTTGTTACCTAGTGATTCAGCTTTGAGATACTTGAACCAGGAAAGAAGCACAGTGTGCTCTTGTGATCTGAAGTGTTTCTCTGCATTTTCAAAGTTCTAGCATTAACCATTGAAAAATTAAACTACAGGAGTTTTCAGTGAAATTCGTCTAATCAGGGTAATCATCCAATAGGCTCTAAACAAAAAACCCGTGATGGTGGATTGACCAAATTTGGGGAGCAATGAGGGGCACAAGAGAGAATCATTTTGTCAGAGTTTCATTGAAATACACAAAGAAACCTAGTACCCAAAAGCTAAGAAACATGGAATTATTTCCAGTTGGCGAAATCGCTTTTGTGTGAGTTTGAAACTCTTTTGCTACCTAGTGATTCAGCTTTGAGATACTTTAACCAGGACAGAAGCACAGTATGCTCTTGTGAACTAAAGTCTTGTTCTGCGTTTTTAAAGTTCTAGCATTAACCATTTAAGAATTAAACTCACAGGCGTTTTCAGGCATTTTCGCCTAATCAGGGTAAACATCCAATAGACTGTAAACAAAACACCCTTGAGGGTGGGATGACCAAACTGGGGGAGCCTTGAGGGGCACATGAGAGAATCATTTTTTCAGAGTTTCATTGAAATACACAAAGAAACCTAGTGCCCAGAAGCTAAGAAACATGGAATTATTTCCAGTTCTCTAAAACACTTTTCTGTGAGTTTGAAACTCTTTTATTACCTAGTGATTTAGCTTTGAGATACTTGAACCAGGAATGAAGCACAGTGTGCACTTGTGATCTGAAGTGCTTTTCTGCATTTTCAAAGTTCTAGCATTAACCATTGAGGAATTAAACTAACAGGCGTTTTCCGTGAAATTCGCCTAAGTGGGGTAAACATTTAACAGGCTCTCAACAAAAAACCTGTGATGGTGAGATGACCAAATTTGGGGAGCCATGAGGGACACAAGAGAGAATCATTTTGTCAGAGTTTCATTGAAATACACAAAGAAACCTAGTACCCGGAAGCTAAGAAACATGGAATTATTTCCAGTGGGCTAAATCGCTTTTCTGTGAGTTTGAAAGTCTTTTGATACCTAGTGATTCAGCTTTGTGATACTTGAACCAGGACAGAAGCACAGAGTGCTCTTGTGATCTGAAGTGTTTTTCTGCATTTTCAAAGTTCTAGCATTAACCATTGAGGAATTAAAGTACAGGTGTTTTCAGTGAAATTCGCCTAATCAGGGTAAACATCCAATAGGCTCTAAACAAAAAACCTGTGATGGTGGATTGACCAAATTTGGGGAGCCATGAGGGGCACAAGAGAGAATCATTTTGTCAGAGTTTCATTGAAATACACAAAGAAACCTAGTACCCAGAAGCTAAGAAACATGGAATTATTTCCAGTTGGCTAAATCGCTTTTCTGTGAGTTTGAAAACTCTTTTGCTACCTAGTGATTCAGCTTTGAGATAGTTGAACCAGGACAGGAGCACAGTGTGCTCTTGTGAACTGAAGTGTTGTTCTGCGTTTTCAATGTTCTAGCATTAACCATTTAAGAAGTAACTCACAGGCGTTTTCAGACATTTTCGCCTAATCAGGGTAACCATCCAATAGACTGTAAACAAAACACCCTTGATGGTGGGATGACCAAACTTGGGGAGCCTTGAGAGTCACATGAGAGAATCATTTCTTCAGAGTTTCATTGAAATACACAAAGAATCCTAGTGCCCAGACGCTAAGAAACATGGAATTATTTCCATATCGCTAAAACGCTTTTCTGTGAGTTTGAAACTCTCTTTTGTTACCTAGTGATTCAGCTTAGAGACTTGAACCAGGACAGGAGCACAGTGTGCTCTTGTGATCTGAAGTGCTTTTCTGCATTTTCAAAGTTCTAGCATAAACCATTGAGGAATTAAACTACAGGCGTTTTCAGTGAAATTCGCCTAATCAGGGTAAACATCCAATAGACTGTAAACAAAACACCCTTAATGGTGGGATGACCAAACTTATGGAGCCTTGAGGGGCACATGAGAGAATCATTTTTTCAGAGTTTCATTGAAATACACAAAGAAACCTAGTGCCCAGAAGCTAAGAAACATGGAATTATTTCCAGTTCGCTAAAACGCTTTTCTGTGAGTTTGAAACTCTTTTGTTACCTAGTGATTCAGCTTTGAGATACTTGAACCAAGAAAGAAGCACAATGTGCTCTTGTGATCGGAAGTGTTTTTCTGCATTTTCAAAGTTCTAGCATTAACCATTGAGGAATTAAACTAACAGGCGTTTTCAGTGAAATTCGCCTAATTGGGGTAAATATCCAATAGGATTTAAACAATAAACCCGTGATGGTGGGATGAGCAAATTTGGGTAGCCATGAGGAGCACAAGAGAGAATCATTTTTTTCAGAGTTTCATTGAAATACACAAAGAAACCTAGTATCCGGAAGCTAAGAAACATGGAATTGTTTCCAGTTGGCTAAATCGCTTTTCTGTGAGTTTGAAACTCTTTTGCTACCTAGTGATTCACCTTTGAGATACTTGAACCAGGACAGGAGCACAGTGTGCTCTTGTGATCTGAAGTGCTTTTCTGCATTTTCAAAGTTCTAGCATTAACCATTGAGGAATTAAAGTACAGGTGTTTTCAGTGAAATTCGCCTAATCAGGGTAAACATCCAATAGGCTCTAAACAAAAAACCCGTGATGGTGGATTGACCAAATTTGGGGAGCCATGAGGGGCACAAGAGAGAATCATTTTGTCAGAGTTTCATTGAAATACACAAAGAAACCTAGTTCCCAGAAGCTAAGAAACATGGAATTATTTCCAGTTGTCTAAAACGCTTTTCTGTGAGTTTGAAACTCTTTTGCTATCTAGTGATTCAGCTTTGAGTTACTTGAAACAGGAGAGAAGCACAGTGTGCTCTTGTGAACTAAAGTGTTGTTCTGCGTTTTTAAAGTTCTAGCATTAACCATTTAAGAATTAAACTCACAGGCGTTTTCAGGCATTTTCGCCTAATCAGGGTAAACATCTAATAGACTGTAAACAAAACACCCTTGATGGTGGGATGACCACACTTGGGGAGCCTTGAGGGGCACATGAGAGAATCATTTTTTCAGAGTTTCATTGAAATACACAAAGAAACTAGTGCCCAGTAGCTAAGAAACATGGAATTATTTCCAGTTCCCTAAAACGCTTTCTGTGATTTTGAAACTCTTTTGTTACCTAGTGATTCAGCTTTGAGATACTTGAACCAGGAACGAAGCACAGTGTGCTCTTGTCATCTGAAGTGCTTTTCTGCATTTTCAAAGTTCTAGCATTAACCATTGAGGAATTAATCTAACAGGCATTTACAGTGAAATTCGCCTAATCAGGGTAAACATCCAATAGGCTCTAAACAAAAACCCATAATGGTGGGATGACCAAAATTTGGGGAGCCATGAGGGGCACAAGAGAGAATCATTTTGTCAGAGTTTCATTGAAATACACAAAGAAACCTAGTACCCACAAGCTTCAAATCTTGGAATTATTTCCAGTTGGCTAAACCGCTTTTCTGTGAGTTTGAAACTCTTTTGCTACCTAGTGATTCAGCTTTGCGATACTTGAACCAGGACAGGAGCACAGTGTGCTCTTGTGATCTGAAGTGCTTTTCTGCATTTTCAAAGTTCTAGCATTAACCATTGAGGAATTAAACTACAGGAGTTTTCAGTGAAATTTGCCTAATCAGGGTAAACATCCAATAGGCTCTAAACAAAAAACCCGTGATTGTGGATTGACCAAATTTGGGGATCCATGAGGGGCACAAGAGAGAATCATTTTGTCAGAGTTTCATTGAAATACACAAAGAAACCTAGTACCCAGAAGCTAAGAAACATGGAATTATTTCCAGTTGGCTAAATCGCTTTTCCTGTGAGTTTGAAACTCTTTTGCTACCTAGTGATTCAGCTTTGAGATACTTGAACCAGGACAGGAGCACAGTGTGCTCTTGTGATCTGAAGTGCTTTTCTGCATTTTCAAAGTTCTAGCATTAACCATTGAGGACTTAAACTACAGGCGTTTTCAGTGAAATTCGCCTAATCAGGGTAAACATCCAATAGGCTCTAAACAACAAACCCGTGATGGTGGATTGACCAAATTTGTGGAGCCATGAGGGGCACAAAGAGAATCATTTTGTCAGAGTTTCATTGAAATATACAAAGAAACCTAATACCCACAAAGCTAATAAACATGGAATTATTCTCAGTTGTCTAAAACGCTTTTCTGTGAGTTTGAAACTCTTTTGCTACCTAGAGATTCTGCTTTGAGATACTTGAACTAGGAGTGAAGCACAGTGTGCTCTTGTGAACTAAAGTGTTGTTCTGCGTTTTCAATGTTCTAGCATTAACCATTTAAGAAGTAACTCACAGGCGTTTTCAGACATTTTCGCCTAATCAGGGTAAACATCCAATAGACTGTAAACAAAACACCCTTGATGGTGGGATGACCAAACTTGGGGAGCCTCGAGGGTCACATGAGAGAATCATTTCTTCAGAGTTTCATTGAAATACACAAAGAATCCTAGTGCCCAGACGCTAAGAAACATGGAATTATTTCCATATCGCTAAAACGCTTTTCTGTGAGTTTGAAACTCTTTTGTTACCTAGTGATTCAGCTTAGAGACTTGAACCAGGACAGGAGCACAGTGTGCTCTTGTGATCTGAAGTGCTTTTCTGCATTTTCAAAGTTCTAGCATAAACCATTGAGGAATTAAAACTACAGGCGTTTTCAGTGAAATTCGCCTAATCAGGGTAAACATCCAATAGACTGTAAACAAAACACCCTTAATGGTGGGATGACCAAACTTATGGAGCCTTGAGGGGCACATGAGAGAATCATTTTTTCAGAGTTTCATTGAAATACACAAAGAAACCTAGTGCCCAGAAGCTAAGAAACATGGAATTATTTCCAGTTCGCTAAAACGCTTTTCTGTGAGTTTGAAACTCTTTTGTTACCTAGTGATTCAGCTTTGAGATACTTGAACCAAGAAAGAAGCACAATGTGCTCTTGTGATCGGAAGTGTTTTCTGCATTTTCAAAGTTCTAGCATTAACCATTGAGGAATTAAACTAACAGGCGTTTTCAGTGAAATTCGCCTAATTGGGGTAAATATCCAATAGGCTTTAAACAATAAACCCGTGATGGTGGGATGAGCAAATTTGGGTAGCCATGAGGAGCACAAGAGAGAATCATTTTTTCAGAGTTTCATTGAAATACACAAAGAAACCTAGTATCCGGAAGCTAAGAAACATGGAATTGTTTCCAGTTGGCTAAATCGCTTTTCTGTGAGTTTGAAACTCTTTTGCTACCTAGTGATTCACCTGTGAGATACTTGAACCAGGACAGGAGCACAGTGTGCTCTTGTGATCTGAAGTGCTTTTCTGCATTTTCAAAGTTCTAGCATTAACCATTGAGGAATTAAAGTACAGGTGTTTTTTCAGTGAAATTCGCCTAATCAGGGTAAACATCCAATAGGCTCTAAACAAAAAACCCGTGATGGTGGATTGACCAAATTTGGGGAGCCATGAGGGGCACAAGAGAGAATCATTTTGTCAGAGTTTCATTGAAATACACAAAGAAACCTAGTACCCAGAAGCTAAGAAACATGGAATTATTTCCAGTTGGCTAAATCGCTTTTCTGTGAGTTTGAAACTCTTTTGCTACCTAGTGATTCAGCTTTGAGATACTTGAACCAGGACAGGAGCACAGTGTGCTCTTGTGATCTGAAGTGCTTTTCTGCATTTTCAAAGTTCTAGCATTAACCATTGAGGACTTAAACTACAGGCGTTTTCAGTGAAATTCGCCTAATCAGGGTAAAACATCCAATAGGCTCTAAACAACAAACCCGTGATGGTGGATTGACCAAATTTGTGGAGCCATGAGGGGCACAAAGAGAATCATTTTGTCAGAGTTTCATTGAAATATACAAAGAAACCTAATACCCACAAGCTAAGAAACATGGAATTATTCTCAGTTGTCTAAAACGCTTTTCTGTGAGTTTGAAACTCTTTTGCTACCTAGAGATTCTGCTTTGAGATACTTGAACTAGGAGTGAAGCACAGTGTGCTCTTGTGAACTAAAGTGTTGTTCTGCGTTTTCAATGTTCTAGCATTAACCATTTAAGAAGTAACTCACAGGCGTTTTCAGACATTTTCGCCTAATCAGGGTAAACATCCAATAGACTGTAAACAAAACACCCTTGATGGTGGGATGACCAAACTTGGGGAGCCTCGAGGGTCACATGAGAGAATCATTTCTTCAGAGTTTTCATTGAAATACACAAAGAATCCTAGTGCCCAGACGCTAAGAAACATGGAATTATTTCCATATCGCTAAAACGCTTTTCTGTGAGTTTTTGAAACTCT
>JAKELJ010000073.1:21197-42040 GCA_025594165.1 Tamias sibiricus
ACATGGAATTATTTCCAGTTCGCTAAAAACGCTTTTCTGTGAGTTTGAAATTCTTTTGCTACACTAGTGATTCAGCTTTGAGATACTTGAACCAGGGGACAGAAGCACAGTGTGCTCTTGTGATCTGAAGTGATTTTCTGCATTTTCAAAGTTCTAGAATTATACCATTGAGGAATTAAACTACAGGCGTTTTCAGTGAAATGCGATTAATCAGGGTAAACATCCAATAGGCTCTAAACAAAAAATAACCGTGATGGGTGGGATGACCATAAATTTGGGAGCCATGAGGGGCACAAGAGAAAATTCATTTTTTGTCAGAGTGTTTCATTGAAATACACAAAGGTAACCTAGGTACCCAGAAGCTAAGAAACTTGGAATTATTTCCAGTGGCTTAAAAGGCTTTTTCTGTGAGTTTGAAAACTCTTTTGCTACCTACTGATTCCGCTTTGGAGATACTTGAACCAGGACAGGAGAACAGTGTGCTCTTGTGAACTAAAGTGTTGTTCTGCATTTTTAAAGTTCTAGAGCCATTAACCATTTAAGAATTAAAACTCACAGGCGTTTTCAGGCATTTTTCGCCTAATCAGGTTAAATGTCCCAATAGACTGTAAACAAACACACCCCTTGATGGTGGGATGACCAAACTTGGGGAGCCTTGAGGGGCACATGAGAGAATCATTTTTTCAGAGTTTGATTGAAATACACAAATGAAACCTAGTGCCCAGAAGCTAAGAAATATGGAATTATTTCAAGTTCGCTAAATTGCTTTTCTGTGAGTTTGAAACTCTTTTGTTATCTAGTGATTCAGCTTTGAGATACTTGAACAGCGAAATGAGAGCACAGTGTTTGCTCTTGTGATCAGAAGTGCTTTTCTGCATTTTCAAAGTTCTAGCATTAACCATTGAGAAATTAAACTGACAGGCGTTTTCAGTGAATTTTCGCCTAATCAGGGTAAACATCCAATAGGCTCTTAAACAAAAAAACCCGTGATGGTGGATTGACCAAATTTGGGGAGCCGATGAGGGGCACAAGAGAGAATCATTTTGTCAAAGAATTCATTGAAATACACAAAGAAAACCTAGTACCCACAAGCTAAGAAACATGGATTATTTCCAGTTGGCTAAATCGCTTTTCTGTGAGTTTGAAACTCTTTTGCTACCTAGTGATTCAGCTTTGAGATATTTGAACCAGGAGACAAGCACAGTGTGCTCTTGTGAACTAAAGTGTTGTTCTTCGTTTTTAAGTTCATAGCTTTAACCATTTAAGAATTAAACTCACAGGCGTTTTCAGGGCCATTTTAGCCTAATCAGGGTAAAACATTCCAATAGACTGTAAACAAAACACCCTTGAATGGTGGGAATGACCAAACTTGGGGAGCCTTGAGGGGCACACTTGAGGAGAATACATTTTTTTCTGAGTTTCATTGAAATACACAAAAAAAAATCCTAGTGCCCAGAAGCTAAGAAACAGTCGAAATTATTTCCCAGTTCGCTCTAAAATGTCTTTTCATGTGAGTTTGAAAATCTTTTGTTACCTAGTGATTCAGCTTTGAGATACTTGAAACCAGGAATGAAAACACAGTGTTCTCTTGTGATCTGAAGTGCTTTTCTGCATTTTCAAAGTTTCTAGCATTAACCATTGAGAAATTAAATAACAGGCGTTTTTCAGTGAAATTCGCCTAATCAGGGTAAACATCCAATAGGCTCTAAATAAAAAACCCCTGATGGTGGATTGACCAAACTTGGTGAGCCTTGAGGGGAACAAGAGAGAATTATTTTTTCAGAGTTTCATTGAAATACACAAAGAAACCTAGTTACCACAAGCTAAGAAACCATGTAATTATTTCAAGATCTCTAAAATTGCTTTTCTGTGAGTTTGAAAGTCTTTTGTTACCTAGTGATTCAGCTTTGAAGATACTTGAATACAGAAAGAAGCACAGTGTGCTCTTGTGATCAGAGTGCTTTTTCTGCATTTTCAAAGTTTCTAGCATTAACCATTGAGGAATTAAACATAACAGGCGTTTTCAGTGAAATTCGCCTAATCATGGTAAACATCCAATAGGACTATAAACAAAAAACCAGTGAATCGTGGGATGACCAAAATTTTGGGGAGCCATGAGGGGCACAAGAGAGAATCATTTTGTCAGAGTTTCATTGAAATAACACAAAGAAACTAGTACCCCAGAAGCTAAGAAAAACATGGAAATTATTTCCAGTTCGCTAAAAAACGCTTTTCTGTGAGTTTGAAATTCTTTTGCTACCCTAGTGATTCAGCTTTGAGATACTTGAACACCCGGACAGAAGCACAGTGTTGCTCTTGTGATCTGAAGTGCTTTTCTGCATTTTCAAAGTTCTAGAATTAAACCATTGAGGAATTAAACTACAGGCGTTTTCAGTGCAAATTCGATTAATCAGGTGTAAACATCCAATAGGCTCTTAAACAAAAAAAAACCGTGATGGTGGGATGACCAAATTTGGGAGCCATGAGGGGCACAAGAGAAAATTCATTTTGTCAGAGTTTCATTGAATACACAAAGAAACCTAGTACCAGAAGCTAAGAAACTTGGTAATTATTTCCTCAGTTGGCTAAAAGGCTTTTCTGTGATGTTTGAAAAACTCTTTTGCTACCTACTGATTCAGCTTTGGAGATCTTGAACCAGGACAGGAGAACAGTGTGCTCTTGTGAACTAAAGTGTTGTTCTGCATTTTTTAAAGTTCTAGCATTAACAATTTATTTGAAGAATTAAACTCACAGGGCGTTTTCAGGCATTTTTCGCCTAATCAGGTTAAAATGTCCAATAGGCTGTAAACAAAAACACCCTTGATGGTGGGATGACCAAACTTGGGGAGCCTTGAGGGCACTCATGAGAAGTAATCATTTTTTCAGAGTTGATTGAAATACACAAAGAAAACTAGTGCCCCTAGAAGCTAAGAAAATATGGAATTATTTTCAAGTTCGCTAAATTGCTTTTCTGTGAGTTTGAAACTCTTTTGTTATTCTAGTGATTCATCTTTGAGATACTTGAACCAGGAATGAAGCACAGTGTGCTCTTGTGATCAGAAGTGCTTTTCTGTAATAGCATTTTCAAAGTTCTAGCATTTAACCATTGAGAAATTAAACTAACAGGCGTTTCAGTGAAATTCGCCTAATCAGGGTAAACATCCAATAGGCTCTAAACAAAAAACCCGTGATGGTGGATTGACCAAATTTGGGGGAGCCATGAGGGGCACAAGAGAGAATCATTTTGTCAAAGTTTCATTGAAATACCAAAGAAACCTAGTACCCACAAGCTAAGAAACATGGGATTATTTCAGTTGGCTAAATCGCTTTCTGTGAGTTTGAATACTCTTTTGCTACCTAGTGATTCAGCTTTGAGATATTTGAAACCAGGAGACAAAGCACAGTGTGCTCTTGTGAACTAAAGTGTTGTTCTTCGTTTTAAAGTTCTAGCTTTAACCATTTAAGAATTAAACTCACAGGCGTTTTTCAGGCATTTTTCGCCTAATCAGGGTAAACATCCAATAGACTGTAAACAAACACCCTTGATGGTTGGGATGACCAAACTTGGGGAAGCCTTGAGGGGCACTTGAGAGAATCATTTTTTCAGAGTTTTATTGAAATACACAAAGAAACCTAGTTGCCCAGATAGCTAAGAAATATGGAATTATTTCCAGTTCGCTAAAATTGCTTTTCTGTGAGTTTGAAACTCTTTTGTTATCTAGTGATTCAGCTTGAGATACTTGAACCAGGAATGAAGCACAGTGTGCTCGTTGTGATCAGAAGTGCTTTTCTGCATTTCAAAGTTCTAGCATTAACCATTGAAGAAATTAAACTAACAGCTCGTTTTCAGTGAATTATTCGGCCTAATCAGGGGTAAACATCCAATAGGCTCTAAACAAAAAAACCCGTGATGGGGTGGATTGACCAAATTTGGGGAGCCATGAGGGGCACAAGAGAGAATCATTTTGTCAAAGTTTCATTGAAATACACAAAGAATACCTAGTCCACAAGCTAAGAAACATGGGATTATTTCCAGTTGGCTAAATCGCTTTTCTGTGAGTTTGAAAACTCTTTTGCTACCTAGTGATTCAGCTTTTGAGATATTTGAACCAGGAGACAAGCACAGTGTGCTCTTGTGAACTTTAGTGTTGTTCTTCGTTTTTAAAGTTCTAGCTTTAACCATGTAAGAATTAAACTTCACAGGCGTTTCAGGCATTTTCGCCTAATCAGGGTAAAACATCCAATTAGACTGTAAACAAAACACCCTTGATGGTGGGATGGACCAATCTTGGGGAGGTTTGAGGCGCACATGAGAGAATCATTTTCTCAGAGTTTCATTGAAATACATAAAGAAACCTAGTGCCTGAAGCTAAGAAACCTGAAATTATTTTCCAGTTCGCCTAAAAAATAATAAACGCTTTTTCTGTGAGTTTGAATCTCTTTTGTTACCTAGTGATTCTGCTTTGAGATACTTGAACCAGGAAAGAAGCACAGTGAGCTCTTGTGATCTGAAGTGCCTTTTCTGCATTTTCAAAGTTCTAGAGCATTAACCATTGAGAATAAAAATAACAGGCGTTTTTCAGTAAAATTCGCGCTAATCAGTGGTAAACATCCAATAGGCTATAAACAAAAAACCCGTGATCGTGGGATGACCAAATTTGGGGAGCCATGAGGGCACAAGAGAGAATCATTTTGTCAGAGTTTCATTGAAAATACACAAAGAAAACGTAGTGCCCAGAAGCTAAGAAACATGGAATTATTTTCCAGTTGGGCTAAAACGCTATTTCTGTGTGTTTGAAATTCTTTTGCTACCTAGTGATTGATTCAGCTTTGAGATACTTGAACCAGGGACAGAAAGCACAGTGTGCTCTTGTGATCTGAGTGCTTTTCTGCATTTTCAAGTTGCTTACTAAAGTTCTATATTAACATTTTTTTTTTTTTTTTTTTTTTTAGCATTAACCATTGTGGAATTAAAACTCACAGGCGTTTTCAGTTGAAATTCGACCCGTAATCATGGTAAACATCCAATAGGCTATAAACAAAAAACCCGCATGATGGTGGATTGACCACATTTGGGGAGCCCATGAGCGGCACAAGAGAGAACCATTTTGTGAGAGTTTCATTGAAATACACAAAGGAAACCTAGTACCATCAGAAGCTAAGAAACATGGGATTATTTCCAGTTGGGTTTTTTTTTCGGTAAAATGGCTTTTCTGTGAGTTTGAAATTCTTTTGCTACCTAGTGATTCAGCTTTGAGATACTTGAACCAAGGACAGGAGCACTGTGTGCTCTGTGATCTGAAGTGCTTTTCTGCATTTTCAAAGTTCTAGCATTAATCATTGAGGAATTAAAACTACAGGCGTTTTCAGTGAAATAATTGCCAAATCAGGGTAAACATCCATTTGGCTATAAACAAAAAACCCGTGATGGCGGATTGACCAACATTTGGGGAGCCCCATGAGGGGCACAAGAGAGAATCATTTTGTCAGAGTTTCATTTGAAAATACACAAAGAAACTAGTTACCCAGAAGCTAAGAAACATGGGAATTATTTCCAGTTGGGTAAATGGCTTTTTTTGTGAGTTGAAATTCTTTTGCTACCTAGTGATTCGCTTTGAGATACTTGAACCCAAGACTGGACCACTGTGTGCTCTGTGATCTGAAGTGCTTTTCTGCATTTTCAAAGTTCTAACATTAATCATTGAGGAATGAAACTACAGGCGTTTTCAGTGAAATTCGCCTAATCAGGGTTAACATCCAATAGGCTATATAAACAAAAAACCCGTGATGGTGGATTGACCAAATTTGGGGAGCCATGAGGGGCACAAGAGCTCGAATCATTTTGTCAGAGTTTCATTGAAATACACAAAGAAAACCTACGTACCCCAGAAGCTAAGAAACAAGGAATTATTTCCAGTATGGCTTTAAAACGCTTTTCTGTGAGTTTGAAATTCTTTGCTAATCACTAGTGATTCAGCCTTTGAGATACTTGAAACAGGGACAGAAGCACAGTGTGCTCCTTGTGAAGTAAAGTGTTGTTCTGCGTTTTTTAAAGTTCTAGCATTAACCATTTAAGAATTAAACTCACAGGCGTTTTCAGGCATTTTCGCCTAATCAGGGTTGTTAACATCAATAGACTGTAAACATAACACCCTTGATGGTGGGATGACCCAAACTCTGGGGAGTCTTGAGGGGCACATGAGAGAATCATTTTTTCAGAGTTTCATTGAACATTTACACAAAGAAACCTAGTGCCCAGAAGCTAAGAAACATGGAATTATTTCCACTTCCCATTAAATTGCTTTACTGTGAGTTTGAAACTCTTTTGTTACCTAGTGATTTCAGCTTTGAGATACTTGAACCAGGAAAGAAGCACAGTGAGCTCTTGTATGAGTATCTGAAGTGCTTTTCTGGCATTTTCAAGTTCTAGCATTAACCATTGAGAAATTAAACTAACAGGCGTTTTCAGTGAAATTCGCCTAATCAGGGTCAACATCCAATAGGCTCTAAACAAAAAACCCTGTGATGGTGGGATGACCAAATTTGTTGAGGCCATGAGGGGGCACAAGAAGCGATCATTTTGTCAGAGTTTCATTGAAATATACACAAAGAAACCCTAGTTACCCATAAGCTAAGAAACATGGGATTTTTTCCAGTGGGTAAATGGGCTTTTCTGTGAGTTTGAAACTCTTTGCTACCTAGGTGATTCAGCTTTGTGATACTTGAACCAGGACAGGAGCACTGTGTGCTCTTGTGATCTGAAGTGCTTTTCTGCATTTTCAAAGTTCTAGCATTAAACCATTGAGGAATTAAACTAATCAGGCGTTTTCAGTGAAATTCGCTCACTAATCAGGGTAAACATCCAATAGGCTCTAAACAAGAAACCGTGATGGTGGATTGACCCAATTTGGGGAGCCATGAGGGGCACAAGAGAGAATCATTTTGTCAGAGTTTCATATGAAATACACAAAGAAACCTAGTACCCACAAGCTAAGAAACATGGAAAGTATTTCCAGTTTTCTAAAAACGCTTTTCTGTGAGTTTGAAACTCTTTTGCTACCTAGTGATTCAGCTTTGAGATACTTGAACCAGGAGAGAGAAAGCACAGTGTGCTCTTGTGAACTAAATTGTTGTTCTGCGGTTTTTAAAGTTCTAGCATTAACCATTTTAAGATTAAACTCACAGGCTCTTTTCAGGTATTTTCGCTAATCAGGGTAAAACATCCAATAGACTGTAAACAAAACACCCTTGATGGTGGGAATGACCAAACTTGGGGAGCCTTGAGGGGCACATGAGAGAATCATTTTTTCAGAGTTTCATTGAAAATACACAAAGAAAACCTAGTGCCCCAGAAGCTAGAGAAATATGGATTTATTTCCAGTTGCCTAAAATCGCTTTTCTGTGAGTTTGAAACTCTTTTTGCTACCTAGTGATTCAGCTTTGAGATTACTTGAAATATCAGGACAGAAGCCAGTGTGCTCTTGTGAACTAAAGTGTTGTTCTGCATTTTTAAAGTTATAAGCATTAACCATTTAAGGAATTGAACTCACAGGCGTTTTCAAGGCATTTTCGCCTAATCATGGTAAATATCCAATAGACTGTTAAACACAAAACACCCCTTGATGGTGAAATGACCAAACTAGGGGAGCCTTGAGGGGGCACATGAGAGAAATCATTTTTTCAGAGTTTACATTGAAAATACACAAAGAAACCTGAGTGCCCAGAAGCTAAGAAATATGGAATTATTTCAAGTTCGCTAAAATGCTTTTCTGTGAGTTTGAAACTCTTTTGTTATCTAGTGATTCAGCTTTGAGATTACTTGAAACCAGGAATGAAGCACAGTGTGCTCTTGTGATCAGAAGTGACTTTTCTGCATTTTTCAAAGTTCTTGAGCATTAACCATTGAGAAATTAAACCTAACTACAGAGGCGTTTTTCAGTGAAATTCGCCTATTCAGGCGTAAACATACAATAGGCTCTAAACAAAAAACCCTGATGGGTGGATTGAAAAAATTTGGGGAGCCATGAGGGGGCAAAAAAGAGAGAATCATTTTTGTCAAAGGTTTCATTGAAATACACAAAGAAACCTAGTACCCACAAGCTAAGAGAACATGGGATTATTTCCAGTTGGCTAAATCGCTTTTCTGTGAGTTTGAAACTCTTTTGTACCTAGTGATTCAGCTTTGAGATATTTGAACCAGGAGACAAGCACAGTGTGCTCTTGTGAATCTAAAGTGTTGTTCTTCGTTTTTAATGTTCTAAAGCTTTAACCATTTAAGAATTAAACTCACAGGCGTTTTCAGGCATTTTCGCCTAATCAGGGTAAAACATCCAATAGACTGTTAAACAAAACACCCTTGAGGTGGGATGACCAAACTTGGGGAGCCTTGAGGGGCACATGAGAGAATCATTTTTTCAGAGTTTCATTGAAATACACAAAAAAACCTAGTGCCCAAGATGCTAAGAAAAACATCGATTTATTTCCAGTTCACTAAAATGCTTTTTTGTGAGTTTGAAATCTTTTGTTACCTAGTGATTCAGCTTTGAGATACTTGAACCAGGAATGAAACACAGTGTGCTCTTGTGATCTGAAGTGCTTTTCTGCATTTTCTCCAAGTTCTAGTATTAACCATTGAGAAATTAAACTAACAGGCGTTTTCAGTGAAATTCCGCCTAAATCAGGGTAAACATCCTATAGGCTCTAAATAAAAAATCCTGTGATGGTGGATTGACCAACTTGGGGAGCCAGTGAGGGGGGCACAAGAGAGAATTATTTTTTTTCAAGAGTTTCATTGAAATACACAAAGAAACCTAGTACCCACAAGCTAAGAAACTGTAATTATTTCAAAGTTCTCTAAAATGCTTTTCTGTGAGTTTGAAACTCTTTTGTTACCTAGTGATTCAGGCTTTGAGATACTTGAACCAGGAAAGAAGCACAGTGTGCTCTTGTGATCTGAAGTGCTTTTCTGCATTTTCAAAGTTCTAGCATTAACCATTGAGAAATTAAACTAACAGAGCGTTTTCAGTGAAATTCGCCTAATCAGGGTAAATATCCGAATAGGCTCTAAAAAGTAAAAAACCTGTGATGGGGTTGTTGGATTGACCAAAACTTGGGAGTGCCTTGAGGGGCACAAGAGAGAATTATTTTTTTCAGAGTTTCATGAAATACACAAAGCAAACCTAGTACCCACAAGCTAAGAAACATGTAATTATTTCAAGTTCTCTAAAATGCTTTTCTGTGAGTTTGAAAACTCACTTTGTGTTACCTAGTGATTCAGCTTTGAGATACTTGAACCAGGAAAGGGGTAAGAACAGTGTGCTCTTGTTGATACTGAAGTGCTTTTCTGCATTTTCAAAGTTCTAGCATTAACCATTGAGGAATTAAAACTAACAGGCGTTTTCAGTGAAATTTCGGACCTAATTTTAAGGGTAAACATCCAATAGGCTCTAATCACAAAAAAACCGTAGATGGTGGGATGACCAACCTTGGGAGCCCTGAGGGGCACACGAGAAAATCATTTTGTCAGAGTTTCATTGAAATACACAAAGAAACCTAGTATCCCAGAAGCTAAGAAACTTGGAATTATTTCCAGGTTGGCTAAATGGCTTTTCTGTGAGTTGAAACACTCTTTTGCTACCTAGTGATTCAGCTTTGAGATACTAGGACACCAGGACAGGAGAACGTGTGCTCTTGTGAACTAAAGTGTTGTTCTGCGTTTTTAAACTTCTAGCATTAACCATTTAAGAATTAAACTCACAGGCGATTTCAGGCATTTTCGCCTAATCAGGGTAAACATCGAAACTAGACTGTAACAAAACACCATGTGATGGTGGGATGACCAAACTTGGGGAGGTTTGAGGCGCACATGAGAGAATCATTTTTCAGAGTTTCATTGAAATACATAAAGAAACCTAGTGCCCTGAAGCTAAGAAACATGAAAATTTATTTCACAGTTTGCTGAAAACGCTTTTCTGTGAGTTTGAATTTCTTTTGTTACCATAGTGGATTCAGCTTTGAGATACTTGAACCAGGAAAGAAGCACAGTGAGCTCTTGTGATCTGAAGTGCTTTTCTGCATTTTCAAAGTTCTAGCATTAACCATTGAGGAATTAAACTACAGGACTTTTCAGTGAAATTCGCCTAATCAGGGTAAATATCAATAGGCTCTAAAAAAAAAAACGCCCGTTGATGGTGGATTGACCAAACTTAAGGGTAGAGCCTAGAGGGGCACAAGAGAGGAATTATTTTTTTCAGGAGTTTTATTGAAATACACAAAGAAACCTAGTACCCCAGAAGCAAAGAAACATGTAATTATTTCCAGTTTTCTAAAATGCTTTCTGTGAGTTTGAAACTCTTTTGTTACCTAGTGATTTCAGCTTTGAGATACTTGAACCAGGACAGAAGCACAGTGTGCTCTTGTGAACTAAAGTGGTTGTTTCTGCATTTTTAAAAGTTTCTAGCATTAACCATTTAAGAATTTAAACTAACAGGGCGTTTTCAGTCATTTTCGCCTAATCAGGTGTAAACATCCAATAGACTGTAAACAAAACACCATTTAATGGTGGGATGACCAAACTTGGGGAGCATTGAGGGGGCACATGAAGAGAATCATTTTTTTCAGAGTTTCATTGAAAATCACAGAAAGAAACCTAGTACCCCTCAAGCTATGAAAACAAGAATTATTTCCAGTTGGCTAAAACACTTTTCTTGTGAGTGTTTGAAACACTTTTGCTACCTAGTGATTCAGCTTTGAGATACATTGAACCAGACAGAAAGCACCGTGTGCTCTTGTTGATCTGAAGTGCATTTTCCCTGCATTTTTCAAAGATCTACCATTAACCATTGAGGGAATTAAAATACAGGCGATTTTCAGTGAAATTCGTCTAATCAGGTGTAAACATCCAAAAGGCTCTAAACAAAAAACCCGTGAGCGTGATGGTGGATTGACCAAATTTGGGGAGCCATGAGGGGCACAAGAGAGAATCATTTTGTCAGAGTTTCATTGAAATACACAAAGAAACCTAGTACCCAGAAGATAAGAAACATGGTATTATTTCCAGTTGGCTAAAAACGCTTTTCTGTGAGTTTGAAATTCTTTTGCTACCTAGTGATTCAAGCTTTGAGATACTTGAAACAGGAACAGAAGCACAGTGTGCTCTTGTGAACTAAAAGTGTTGTTCTGCGTTTTTAAAGTTCTACCTAGCATTAAACCATTTAAGAATTAAACTCACAGGCGTTTATCAGGCATGTTCGCCTAATCAGGGTAAACATCCAATAGACTGTAACCATAACACCGGCCACTTGATGGTGGGATGACCAAACTTGGGGATGTCTTGAGGGGCACATGGAGAGAATCTTTTTTCAGAGTTTCATTGAAATACACAAAGGAAACCTAGTGCCTCAGAAGATAAGAAACATGGAATTATTTCCACTTCCCTTAAATGGGCTTTACTGTGAGTTTGAAATACTCTTTTGTTACCTAGTGATTCATCTTTGAGTTACTTGAACCCGGAAAGAAGCACAGTGAGCTCTTGTGATCTGAAGTGATTTTCTGCATTTTCAAAGTTCTAGCATATTAACCATTGAGAAATTAAACTAACAGGTGTTTTCAGTGAAATTCGCCTAATCAGGGGTCAACATCCAATAGGCTCTCTAAACAAAAAAAACCCGTGATGGTGGGATGACCAAATTTGTTGAGCCATGAGGGGGCACAAGAGCGAATTTCATTTTGTCATAGAGTTTTCATATTGGAAATACACAAAAGCAAACCTAGTACCCATAAGCTAAGAAAACATGGGATTATTTCCAGTTGGGTAATGGCTTTTCTGTGAGTTTGAAAACTCTTTTGCTACCTAGTGATTCAGCTTTGTGCTACTTGAACCAGGACAGGAGCACTGTGTGCTCTTGTGATCTGAAGTGCTTTTCTGCATTTTCAAGAGTTCTAGCATTAACCATTGAGGAATTAAAATACAGGCGTTTTCAGTGAAATTTCGCCTAATCAGGGTAAAACATCCAATAGGCATCTAAACAAGAAACCCGTGATGGTGGATTGACCAAATTTGGGGAGCCATGAGGGGCATCAAGAGAGAATCATTTTTTTCAGAGTTTCATTGAATATACACAAAGAAACCTCTAGTACCACAAGCTAAGAACCATGGAATTATTTCCAGTTTCTAAAACGCTTTTCTGTGAGTTTGAAACTCTTTTGCTACCTAGTGATTCAGCTTTGAGATAC
The DNA here is from genome assembly GCA_025594165.1 of Tamias sibiricus. Taxonomy (NCBI): domain Eukaryota; kingdom Metazoa; phylum Chordata; class Mammalia; order Rodentia; family Sciuridae; genus Tamias; species Tamias sibiricus. The sequence goes on from JAKELJ010000073.1 coordinate 33,432, forward strand.
TTGAACCAGGATGAGAAGCAACAGTGTGCTCTTGTGAACAAATTGTTGTTCTGCGTTTTCTCTAACGTTCTTAATGCATTAACCATTTAAGAATTAAACTCACAGGCTCTTTTCAGGTTTTTTCGCCTATTCATCGGGTAAATCATCCAATAGACTGTAAACAAAACACCCTTGATGGTGGGGATGGACCAAACTTGGGGAGCCATGATGGGGCACATGAGAGAAATCATTTTTCAGAGTTTCATTGAAATACACAAAGAAACCTAGTGCCCAGAAGCTAAGAAATATGGGAATTATTTCCAGTTGCCTAAAACGCTTTTCTGTGAGTTTGAAACTCTTTTGCTACCTAGTGATTCAGCTTTGAGATACTTGAAACAGGACAGAAGCCCAGTGTGCTCTTGTGAACTAAAGTGTTGTTCTCTGCATTTTTTAAAGTTATAGCATTAACCATTTAAGAACATGAACTCACAGGCGTTTTCAGGCATTTTTCGCCTAATCCAATGGTAAATATCCAATAGACTGTAAACAAAACACCCTTGATGGTGAAATGACCAAACTAGGGGAGCCTTGAGGGGGCACATGAGAGAATCCATTTTTTCAGAGTTTCATTGAAAATACACAAAAGAAACCTATTGTACCAGAAGCTAAGAAACTTGGAATTATTTCCAGTTTGCTAAATCGCTTTTCTGTGAGTTTGAAACTCTTTTGCTAACTAGTGATTCAGCTTTGAGATACTTGAACAAGGACAGGAGCACAGTGTGCTCTTGTGATCTGAAGTGCTATTTCTGCGTTTTCAAAGTTCTAGCAATATACCATTGGAGGAATTAAACTACAGGCGTTTTCAGTGAAATTTCGCCTAATCAGGGTAAACATCCAATAGGCGACTAAACACAAAAAACCCGTGATGGTGGATTGACCAAATTTGGGGAGCCATGAGGGGCACAAGAGAGAATCATTTTGTCACAGTTTCCATTGAAATACACCAAGAAACTAGTACCCATTGAAGCTAAGAAACATGGATTTATTTCCAGTTGGCTAAAAACGGCTTTTCTGTGAGTTTGAAATTCTTTTGCTACCTAAGTGATTTCGTTTTGAGATACTTGAACCAGGAGAGAAGCACAGTGTGCCTCTTGTGAACTTAAATTGTTTTGTTCTGCGTTTTTAAAGTTTTCTAGCATTAACCATTTAAAGGAATTGAAACTCACAGGCTCATTTTCAGGCATTTTCGCCTAATCAGGGGTAACACATTTAATAGGACTGTAAAACAAAACACCCTTTTGATGGTGGGGATGACAAAACTTGGGGGAGCCCTTTGAAGGGGCACATGAGAGAATCAATTTTTTCAGAGTTTCATTGAAATACACAAAAGACACCTAGTGCCCAGAAGCTAAGAAATATGGAATTATTTCAAGTTCGCTAAAATGCTTTTCTGTGAGTTTGAAAACTCTTTTGTTATCTAGTGATTCAGCTTTGAGATACTTGAACCAGGAATGAAGCACAGTGTGCTATTGTGATCAGAAGTGCTTTTCTGCATTTTCAAAGTTCTAGCATAACCATTGAGGAATTAAACTACAGGCGTTTTCAGTGAAATTCGATTAATCAGGTAAAACATCCCAATTGGCCTCTAAAACAAAAACAAACCGTGATGGTGGGATGACCAAATTTGGGAGCCATGAGGGGCACAAGAGAAAATCATTTATGTCACGAGTTTCATTGAAATTTTCACAAAGAAACTAGTAGCCCAGAAGCTAAGAATCTTGGAATTATTTCCAGTTGGCTAAAAGGCTTTCTGTTGTAGTTTGAAACTCTTTTGATACCTACTGATTCAGCTTTGAGATACTTGAACCAGGACAGGAGAACAGTGTGCTCTTGTGAACTAAAGTGTGTTCTGCATTTTTTAAAGTTCTAGCATTAACCATTTAAGAATTAAACTCACAGGGCGTTTTCAGGCATTTTCGCCTAATCAGGTTCTAAATGTCCAATAGACTGTAAACAAAACACCCTTGTGGTGGGATGCACCAAACTTGGGGAGCCTTGAGGGGCACCATGAGAGAATCATTTTTTCAGAGTTTTTCAATTGAAAGTTACACAAAGAAAACCTAGTGCCAGAAGCTAAGAAAATATGAGAAAATTATTTCAAGTTCGCTAAATTGCTTTTCTGTGAGTTTGAAACTCTTTTGTTATCTAGTGATTCAGCTTTGAGATACTTGAACCAGGAATGAAGCACAGTGTGCTCTTGCTGATCAGAAGTGCTTTTCCTGCATTTTCAAAGTTCTAGCATTAACCATTGAGAAATTAAACTAACAGGGCGTTTTCAAGTGAAATTCGCCTAATCAGGTGTAAACATCCAATAGGCTCTAATACAAAAACCCTCGTGATGGTGGCATTGAACCAAATTTGGGGAAGCCATGAGGGGCACAAGAGGAGAATTCATTTTGTCAGAGTTTCATTGAAATACACAAAGAAAACCTTAGTACCCACAAGCTAAGAAACATGGGGGGGGATTAATTATTTCCAGTTGGCTAAAACGCTTTTCTGTGAGTTTGAAACTCTTTTGCATACCTAGTGATTCAGCTTTGAGATACTTGAAACAGGCCAGAAGCACAGTGTGCTCTTGTGAACTAAAGTGTTGTTCTGCGTTTTTAAAGTTCTAGCAATAACCAATATAAGAATTAAACTCACAGGCGTTTTCAGGCATTTTCGCCCTAATCAGGGTAAACATCCAATAGACTGTAAACAAAACAACGCACCCTTGATGGTGGGATGACCAAACTGGGAGGTTTGAGGCGAACATGAGAGAATCATTTTTTCAGAGTTTCAATTGAATACATAAAGAAACCTAGTGCCAGAAGCTAAGAAACATGGATATTATTTCCAGTTCGCTAAAACGCTTTTCTCAGTGTGTTTTGAATCTCTTTTGTTACCTAGTGATTCAGCTTTGAGATACTTGAAACCAGGAAAGAAGCACAGTGAAGCTCTTGTGATCTGAAGTGCTTTTCTTCTGCATTTTCAAGTTCTAGGCATTAAACAATTTGAAGAATTAAACTAACAGGCGGTTTTCAGTAAAATTCGCTACCTAATCAGGGTAAACATCCAAATAGGTTATAAACGAAAAAATCCGTGATCGTGGGGATTACCAAATTTGGGAGCCATGAAGGAGCAACAATAGAGAATCATTTTGTCAGAGTTTCATGAAATACACAAAGAAACCTAGTGCCCAGAAGGTAAGAAACATGGAATTATTTCCAGTTGGCTAAAAACGCTTTTTCTGTGAGTTTGACATTTCTTTTGCTACCTCCCTAGTGGATTGATTCAGCTTTTGAAGATACTTGAACCAGGACAGAAAGCCACAGTGTGCTCTTGTGATCTGAAGTGCTTTTCTGCATTTTCAAATTTCTAGCATTTAACCATTGAGGAATTAAACTACAGGCAGTTTTCAGTGAATATTCGGCTAATCATGGTAAACATCCCAATATAGGCTATAAACAAAAAAACCGTGATGGTGAATAATGACCACATTTGGGGGAGCCATGAGCGGCACAAGAGAAGAACCATTTTGTGAGAGTTTCATTGAAATACACAAAGAAACCTAGTACCCAGAAGCTACGAAATCATGGGGATTATTTCCAGTTGGGTAAATCGCTTTTCTGTGAGTTTGAACTCTTTTGCTACCTAGTGATTCAGCTTTGTGATACTTGAACCCATGGACAGGAGCACCTGTGTTTTCTTGTGATCTGAAGTGCTTTTCTGCATTTTCAAAGTTATAGCATTAACCATTGAGGAATTAAAACTACAGGCGTTTTCAGTGAAATTCGCCTAATCAGGTGTAAAACATCCATAGGCTCTAAAAACATGAAACCCGTGATGGGTGGATTGACCAAATTTGGGGAGCCATGAGGGGCACAAGAGAGGATCATTTTGTCATGAGTTTCATTGAAATACACAAAGAAACCTAGTACCCCACAAGCAAGAAAATGGAATTATTTCCAGTTTCTAAAACAGCTTTTCTGTGAGTTTGAAACTCTTTGTGCTACTAGTGATTCAGCTTTGAGATACTTGAACAGGATAGAAGCACAGTGTGCTCTTGGCTGAAACTAAATTGTTGTTCTTGCGTTTTTAAAGTTCTAGCATTTAACCATTTAAGAATTGAAAACTCACAGGCTCTTTTCAGGCATTTTCGCCTAATCAGGGTAAACATCCATATAGACTCGTAAACAAAACACCATTGATGGTGGGATGACCAACACTTGGGGGCTTGAGGGGCACATGAGGAGAATCATTTTTTTTTCAGAGTTTTCATTTGAAAGTACACAAAGAAAGATACTAAGTTACCCACAAAGTTAAGAAGCAAGAATTATTTCCAGTTGGCTAAACCGCTTTTCTGTGAGTTTGAAACTCTTTTGCTACCTAGTGATTCAGCTTTGAGATACTTGAACCAGGACAGAAGCAGTGGCAGTGTGCTCTTGTGATCTGAAGTGCTTTTCTGCATTTTTCAAAGATCTACCGTTAACCATTGAGGAATTAAAACTACAGGTGTCTTTTTCAAGTGAAATTCGTCTAATCAGGGTAAACATCCCAAAAGCTCTAAACAAAAAAACCCGTGATGGTGGATTGACCACAATTTGGGGAGCCATGAGGGGCACAAGATGAGAATCATTTTTTCCAAGTTTCATGAAAAACACAAAGAAACCTATTACCCAAAGCTAAGAAAACATGAAATTATTCCAGTTGGCAAAACGCTTTCTGATAGTTTGAAACTCTTTTTGCTACCTAGTGATTCAGCTTTTTGAGATACTTGATCAGTAGAGAAGCACAGTGTGCTCCTTGTGAACTAAATTTGTTGTTCTGCTTTTTTAAAGTTCTTAGCATTAACCATATAAGAATTAAAACTCACAGGCTCTTTTCAGCATTTTCGCCTATCAGGGTTAACATTCCAATAGACTGTAAACAAAACACCGTGGGGCAAAAGAGAGAATCATTTTTTCTAGAGTTTTCATTGAAATACACAAAGAAACCTAGTACCCACAAGCTTAAGAAACATGGAATTTTTTCCAGTTGGTCTTTATAAAACGCTTTTCTGAGAGTTTGATTAACTCTTTTGCTACCTAGTGATTCAGCTTTGAGATACTTGAACCAGGAGTAGAAGCACAGTGTGGCTCTTGTGAACTAAATTGTTGTTCTGCGTGTATTAAGGTTCTAGACATTAACAATTTAAGATTTAATCTCACAAGTGCTCTTTTCAGGACATTTTCGCCTAATCAGGGTATAACTCCAATAGGATGTTAACAAAACACCTGTTGATGCGTGGGATGACCAAACTTGGGGAGCCTTGAGGGGCAACATGAGAGAATCACATTTTTTCAGAGTTTCATTGAAGTACACAAAGAAACCTAGTGCCCCAGAAGCTAAAAAATCATGGAATTATTTCCAGTTCGCTAAAAACGCTTTTCTGTGAGTTGAAACTCTTTTGTTACCTAGTGATTCAGCTTTGAGATACTTGAACCAGGAAAGAAGCACAGTGTGCTCTTGTGAACTAAAGTGCTTTTCTGCATTTTGAAAGTTCTAGCCTTAAACATTAAGGAATTAAACTACAGGGCCCGTTTTCAGTGAAAATTCGGCCTAGATCAGGGTAAAATATCCAATAGGCTTCTAAATAAAAAAACCCGTGATGGTGGATTTGACCAAACTTGGGGGAGCCTTGAGGGGCACAAGAGAGAATTATTTTTTCAGAGTTTTATTGAAATACACAAAGAAACCTAGTACCCAGAAGCAAAGAAACATGTAATTTATTTCCAGTTCCCTCTAAAATGCTTTCTGTGAGTTTGAAACTCTTTTGTTCACCTAGTGATTCAGCTTTGTAGATACTTGAACCAGGACAGAAGCACAAGTGTGCTCTTGTGAACTAAAGTGTTGTTCTGCATTTTTAAAGGTCTAGCATTAACCATTTAAGAATTAAACTCACAGGCGTTTTCAGTAATTTTCGCCCTAATCAGGCGTAAAAACATCCAATAGACTGTAAACAAACACCATTTATGGTGGGGTATGACCATACTTGGGGAGCCTTGAGGGGCACATGAGAGAATCATTTTTTCTTTCAGAGTTTCATTGAAATACAGAAAGAAACCCTAGTATCCACAAGCTAAAGAACAAGAATTATTTCCAGGTTGGCTACAAAATCACTTTTTTCTGTGAGTTTGAAAACTCTTTTGATACCTAGTGATTCAGCTTTGAAATACTTGAACCAGGGACAGAAGCACCGTGTGCTCTTGTGATCTGAAGTGCCTTTTCTGCATTTTCAAAGATCTACCATTAACCACTGAGGAATTAAAAATTACAGGCGTTTCAGTGAAATTCGCTCTAATCAGGGGTAAACATCAAATGGCTCTAAACAAAAAACCCGTGATGGTGGAAATTGACCAAGTTTGAGGAGCATGAGGGGCACAAGAGAGAATCATTTTGTCAGAGTTTCATGGAATTACACAAAGAAACCTAAGTACCCACAAGCTAAGAAAACATGGAATTATTTCCAGTTTCTAAAACGCTTTTCTGTGAGTTTGAAACTCTTTTGCTACCTAGTGATTCAGCTTTGAGATACTTGTGAAACAGGCCCAGAAGCACAGTGTGCTCATTGTGGAACTAAAGTGTTGTTCTGCGTTTTTAAAAGTTCATAGCATTAACCAATTTAAGGAATTAAATTATCACAGGCCGTTTTTCAGGCATGTTCGCCTAATCAGGGTAAACATCCAATAGACTGTAAACAAAACACCCTTGATGGTGGGATGACCAAACTTGGGGAGGTTTGAGGCGAACATGAGAGAATCATTTTTTCAGAGTTTTCATTGAAATACATAAAGAAACCTAGTGCACAGAAGCTAAGAAACATGGAATTATTTCCAGTTCGCTAAAACGCTTTTCTGACCCCCCCCCTCTGAGTTTGAATCTCTTTTGTTACCTAGTGATTCTGCGTTTGAGATACTTGAACCAGGAAGGGAAGCACAGTGAGCTCTTGTGATCTGAAGTGCCTTTCTGCATTTTCAAAGTTCTAGCATTAACAATTGAGGAATTAAACTAACAGGCGTTTTCAGTAAATTCGCCTAATCAGGGTAAAACATCCAATAGGCTATAAACAAAAAAATCCGTGATCGTGGGATTACCAATTTGGGGAGCCATGAGGAGCACAATAGAGAATCATTTTGTCAAGAGTTTCATTGAAATACACAAGAAACCTAGTGCCCAGAAGGTAGAAAACATGGAATTATTTCCAGTTGGCTAAAACGCTTTTCTGTGAAGTTTGAAATTACTTTTGTACCTAGTGATTGAATTCAGCTTGAGAGATACTTGAACCAGGACAGAAGCACGTGTGCTCTTGTGATCTGAAGTGCTTTTCTGCATTTTCAAAGTTCTAGCATTACCCATTGAGGAATTAAACACAGGCGTTTTCAGTGAAATTCGTCTAATCAGGGTAACATCCAAAAAGTGTCTAAACAAAAAAACCCGTGATGGTGGATTGAACAAATTTGGGGAGCCATGAGTAGGGGCACATGAGAGAATCATTTTGTCAGAGTTTCATTGAAATACAACAAGAAACTTCTGTAACCCACAAGCTAAGAAACATGGATTTAATTTCCAGGTTGGCTAAAAACGCTTTTCTGTGAGTTTGAAATCTCTTTTGCTACCCTAGTGATTCAGGACTTTGAGATACTTGAACCAGGAGACAAGCACAAGTGTGCTCTTGTGAACTAAATTGTTTGTTCTGGTTCTGTTTTTAATGTTCTAGCTTTAACTATTTAAGAATTAATACTCACAGGCTCCTTCTCAGGCATTTTCGCCTAATCATCAAGGTAAAACTTCCAAATAGACTGTAAACAAAACACCCTTGATGGTGGGGATGACCAAACTTGGGGAGCCTGATGAGGGGCACATGAAGACAGAATCATTTTTTCAGAGTTTCATTGAAATTACACAAATTGAAACCTAGTGCCCAGAAGCTAAGAAATATGGAATTATTTCCAGTTCGCTAAAATGCTTTTCTGTGAGTTTGAAACTCAATTTTGTTATCTAGTGATTCAGCTTTGAGATACTTGCACCAGGACAAGAAGCACAGTGTGCTCTTGTGTAACTGAAGTGCTTTTCTGCCATTTTGAAAGTTCTAGCATTTAACCATTGAGGAATTAAACTACAAGGCGTTTTCAGTGCAATTCGCCTAATCAGGGTAAAATATCCAATAGGCTCTAAATAAAAAACCCGTGATGGTGGATTGACCAACTTGGGGAGCCTTGAGGGGCACATGAGAGAATCATTTTTTCAGAGTTTCATTTGAAATACACAAAGAAACCTAGTGCCCAGAAGCTAAGAATTATGGAATTATTTCCAGTTCATACTAAAATGCTTTTCTGTGAGTTTGAAACTCTTTTGTTACCTAGTGATTCAGCTTTGAGATACTTGAACCAGGGGGGAAGAAGGCACAGTGTGCTCTTGTGATCTGAAGATGCTTTTCTGCATTTTCAAAGTTCTAGCATTAACCATTGAGGAATTAAACTAACTGGCGTTTTCAGTGAAATTCGCCTAATAAGGGTAAAACATCCAATAGGCTCCTAAACAAAAAAACG
>JAKELJ010000073.1:42140-74901 GCA_025594165.1 Tamias sibiricus
TCTGCATTTTCAAAGTTTCTAGCATTAACCATTGAGGAATTAAACTACAGGCGTTTTCAGTGAAAATTCGCCTAATTAGGGTAAACATCCAATAGGCACTAAACAAAAAAACCCGTGATGGTGGATTGACCAAATTTGGGGAGCCATGAGGGGCTCAAGAGAAAATCATTTTGTCAGAGTTTCATTGAAATACACAAAGAAACCTAGTACCCAGAAGCTAAGAAACATGGGATTATTCCAGTTTGGTTTAAATCGCTTTTCTGTGAGTTTGAAACTTCTTTTGCTACCTAGTGATTCAGCTTTGAGATACTTGAAACAGGACAGGAGCACTGTGTGCTCTTGTGATCTGAAGTGCTTTTCTGCATTTTCAAAGTTCTAGCATTAACCATTGAGGAATTAAACTACAGGCGTTTTCAGTGAAATTCGCCTAAACAGTGCAAACATCCAATAGGCTCTAAACAAGAAATCCGTGATGGTGGATTGACCAAATTTGGGGAGCCATGAGGGGCACAAGAGAGAATCATTTTGTCAGAGTTTCATTGAAATACACAAAGAAACCTAGTACCCACAAGCTAAGAAACATGGAATTATTTCCAGTTTCTAAAAACGCTTTTTCTGTGAGTTTGAAACTCTTTTGCTACCTAGTGATTCAGCCTTGAGATACTTGAAACAGGATAGAAGCAATGTGTGCTTTTGTGAACTAAAGTGTTGTTCTGCATTTTTAAAGTTCTAGCATTAACCATTTAAGAATTAAACTCAAAGGCGTTTTCAGGCATTTTCGCCTAATCAGGGTAAACATCCAATAGACTGTAAACAAAAACACCCTTGATGGTGGGATGACCAAACTTGGGGATCTTTGAGGGGCACATGAGAGAATCATTTTTTCAGGTTTCATTGAAATACACAAAGAAACCTAGTGCCCAGAAGCTAAGAAACATGGAATTATTTCCAGTTCGCTAAAACGCTTTTCTGTGAGTTTGAAACTCTTTTGTTACCTAGTGATTCAGCTTTGAGATACTTGAACCAGCAAAGCACAGAAGCACAGTGAGCTCTTGTGATCTGAAGTGCTTTTCTGCATTTTCAAAGTTCTAGCATTAGCCATTGAGGAATTAAACTAACAGGCGTTTTCAGTGAAATTCGCCTAATCAGGGTAAACATCCAATAGGCTATAAACAAAAAACCCGTGATCGTGGGATGACCAAATTTGGGGAGCCATGCGGGTCCCAAGAGAGAATTCATTTTGGCAGAGTTTCATTGAAATACACAAAGAAACATAGTACCCAGAAGCTAAGAAACATGGAATTTATTTCCAGTTCGCGAAAACGCTTTTCTGTGAGTTTTAAATTCTTTTGCTACCTAGTGATTCAGCTTTGAGATACTTGAACCAGGACAGAAGCACAGTGTGCTCTTGTGATCTGAAGTGCTTTTCTGCATTTTCAAAGTTCTAGCATTAACCATTGAGGAATTAAACTACAGGCGTTTTCAGGCATTTTCGCCTAATCAGGTTAAATGTCCAATAGACTGTAAAGAAAACACCCTTGATGGTGGGAAGACCAAACTTGGGGAGCCTTGAGGGGCACATGAGAGAATCATTTTTTCAGAGTTTCATTGAAATACAGAAAGAACCTTGTGCCAGAAGCTAAGAAACATGGAATTATTTCCAGTTTGCTAAAACGCTTTTCTGTGAGTTTGAAATTTTTTGCTAACTAGTGATTCAGCTTTGAGATACTTGAACCAGATAGAAGCACAGTGTGCTCTTGTGATCTGAAGAACTTTTCTGCATTACCAAAGTTCTAGCATTAACCATTGAGGAATTAAACTAACAGGCGTTTTCAGTGAAATTCGCCTAATCAGGGTAAACATCCAATAGGCTCTAAACAAAAAACCTGTGATGGTGGGATGACCAAATTTTGTTGAGCCATGAGGGGCACAAGGGAGAATCATTTTGTCAGAGTTTCATTGAAATACACAAGAAACCTAGTACCAGAAGCTAAGAAACATGGGATTATTTCCAGTTGGGTAAATCGCTTTTCTGTGAGTTTGAAACTCTTTTGCTACCTAGTGATTCAGCTTTGAGATACTTGAAAAGGACAGGAGCACAGTGGTGCTCTTGTGAACTGAAGTGTTGTTCTGCATTTTGAAAGTTCTAGCATTAACCATTTTAAGAATTAAACTCACAGGCGTTTTCAGGCATTTTCGCCTAATCAGGGTAAACATCCAATAGACTGTAAACAAAAACACCCTTGATGGTGGGATGACCAAACTTGGGGAGCCTTGAGGGGCACATGAGAGAATCATTTTTTCAGAGTTTCATTGAAATACACAAAGAAACCTAGTGCCCAGAAGCTAAGAAACATGGAATTATTTCCACTTCCCTTAAATGCTTTACTGTGAGTTTGAAACTCTTTTGTTACCTAGTGATTCAGCTTTGAGATCCTTGAACCCGGAAAGAAGCACAGTGAGCTCTTGTGATCTGAAGTGCTTTTCTGCATTTTCAAAGTTCTAGCATTAACCATTGAGAAATTAAACTAACAGGCGTTTTCAGTGAAATTCGCCTAATCAGGGTCAATATCCAATAGGTTCTAAACAAAAAACCCATGATGGTGGGATGACCAAATTTGTTGAGCCATGAGGGGCACAAAAGCAAATCAATTTGTCCAGAGTTTAATTGAAATACACAAAGAAACCTAGTACCAGAAGCTAAGAAACATGGGATTATTTCCAGTTGGGTTAATCGCTTTTCTGTGAGTTTGAAACTCTTTTGCTACCTAGTGATTCAGCTTTGTGATACTTGAACCAGGACAGGAGCACTGTGTGCTCTTGTGATCTGAAGTGCTTTTCTGCATTTTCAAAGTTCTAGCATTAACCATTGAGGAATTAAACTACAGGCGTTTTCAGTGAAATTCGCCTAATCAGTGGGTAAACATCCAATAGGCTCTAAATAATAAAACAGTGTGATGGTGGATTGACCAAATTTGGGGAGCCATGAGGGGCAAAGGGAGAATCATTTTGTCAGAGTTTCTTTGAAATACACAAAGAAACCTAGTACCCACAAGCTAAGAAACATGGAATTATTTCCAGTTTCTAAAACGCTTTTCTGTGAGTTTGGAATCTCTTTTTTTACCTAGTGATTCAGCTTTGAGATACTTGAATCACAGGAAAGAAGCACAGTGAGCTCTTGTGATCTGAAGTGCTTTTCTGCATTTTCAAAGTTCTAGCATTAACCATTGAGGAATTAAACTAACAGGCGTTTTCAGTAAATTCGCCTAATCAGGGTAAACATCCAATAGGCTATAAACAAAAAAATCCTTGATCGTGGGATGACCAAATTTGGGGGAGCCATGAGGAGCACAATAGAGAATCATTTTGTCAGAGTTTCATTGAAATACACAAAGAAACCTAGTGCCCAGAAGGTAAGTAACAGCGGAATTATTTCCAGTTGGCTTAAAACGCTTTTCTGTGAGTTTGAAATTCTTTTGCTACCTAGTGATTGATTCAGCTTTGAGATACTTGAACCAGGACAGAAGCACAGTGTGCTCTTGCGATCTGAAGTGCTTTTCTGCATTTTCAAAGTTCTAGCATTAACCATTGAGGTATTAAACTACAGGCGTTTTCAGTGAAATTCGGCTAATCATGGTAAACATCCAATAGGCTATAAACAAAAAAACCCGTGATGGTGGATTGACCACATTTGGGGAGCCATGAGGGGCACAAGAGAGAACCATTTTGTGAGAGTTTCATTGAAATACACAAAGAAACCTAGTACCCAGAAGCTAAGAAAACATGGGATTATTTCCAGTTGGGTAAATCGCTTTTCTGTGAGTTTGAAACTCTTTTGCTACCTAGTGATTCAGCTTTTTGAGATACTTGAACCAGGAGAGAAGCACAGTGTGCTCTTGTGAACTAAATTGTTGTTCTGCGTTTTTAAGTTCTAGCATTAACCATTTAAGAATTAAACTCACAGGCTCTTTTCAGGTATTTTCGCCTAATCAGGGTAAACATCCAATAGACTATAAAAAAAACACCCTTGATGGTGGGATGACCAAACTTGGGGAGCCTTGAGGGGCACATGAGAGAATCATTTTTTCAGAGTTTCATTGAAATACACAAAGAAACCTAGTGCCAGAAGCTAAGAAATATGGAATTATTTCCAGTTGCCTAAAATGCTTTTCTGTGAGTTTGAAACTCTTTTGCTACCTGTGATTCATCTTTGAAGATCCTTGAACCCGGAAAGAGCACAGTGTGATCTTGTGAACTAAAGTGTTGTTCTGCATTTTTAAAGTTCTAGCATTAACCATTTAAGAATTGAACTCACAGGCGTTTTCAGGCATTTTCGCCTAATCATGGTAAATATCCAATAGACTATAAACAAAACACCCTTGATGGTGAAATGACCAAACTAGGGGAGCCTTGAGGGGCACATGAGAAAATCATTTTTTCAGACTTTCATTGAAATACACAAAGAAACCTAGTACCCAGAAGCTACGAAACTTGGAATTATTTCCAGTTTGCTAAATCGCTTTTCTGTGAGTTTGAAACTCTTTTGCTACCTAGTGATTCAGCTTTGAGATACTTGAACAAGGACAGGAGCACAGTGTGCTCTTGTGATCTGAGTGCTTTTTTTCTGCGTTTTCAAAGTTCTAGCATTAACCATTGAGGAATTAAACTACAGGCCCCCCGTTTTCAGTGAAAATTCGCCTAATCAGGGTAAACATCCAATAGGCTCTAAACAAAAAACCGTGATGGTGGATTGACCAAATTTGGGGAGCCATGAGGGGCACAAGAGAGAATCATTTTGTCACAGTTTCATTGAAATACACCAAGAAACCTAGTACCCAGAAGCTAAGAAACATGGAATTATTTCCAGTTGGCTAAAACGCTTTTCTGTGAGTTTGAAATTCTTTTGCTACCTAGTGATTCAGTTTTGAGATACTTGAACCAGTGAGAGAGCAGCAGTGTGCTCTTGTGAACTAAATTGTTGTTCTGCGTTTTTAAAGTTCTAGCATTAACCATTTAAGAAATTGAACTCACAGGCTCTTTTCAGGCATTTTCGCCTAATCAGGGTAAACATTTAATAGACTGTAAACAAAACACCCTTGATGGTGGGATGACCAAACTTGGGGAGCCTTGAGGGGCACATGAGAGAATCAATTTTTTCAGAGTTTCATTGAAAATTCACAAAGAAAACTAGTGCCCAGAAGCTAAGAAATATGGAATTATTTCAAGTTCCCTTAAAATGCTTTTCTGGTGAGTTTGAAACTCTTTTGTTATCTAGTGATTCAGCGTTTGAGGATACTTGAACCAGGAATGAAGCACAGTGTGCTCTTGTGATCAGAAGTGCTTTTCTGCATTTTCAAAGTTCTAGCATTAACCATTGAGAAATTAAACTAACAGGCGTTTTCAGTGAAATTCGCCTAATCAGGGTAAACAACCAATAGGCTCTAAACAAAAAAACCGTGATGGTGGATTGAACAAATTTGGGGAGCCATGAGGGGCACAAGAGAAAATCATTTTGTCAAAGTTTCATTGAAATACACAAAGAAACCTAGTACCCACAAGCTAAGAAACATGGGATTATTTCCAGTTGGCTAAATCGCTTTTCTGTGAGTTTGAAACTCTTTTGCTACCTAGCGATTCAGCTTTGAGATATTTGAACCAGGAGACAAGCACAGTGTGCTCTTGTGAACTAAAGTGTTGTTCTTCGTTTTTAAAGTTCAAGCTTTAACCATTTATGAATTAAATCACAGGCGTTTTCAGGCATTTTCGCCTAATCAGGGTAAACATCCAATAGACTGTAAACAAAACACCCTTGATGGTGGGATGACCAAACTTGGGGAGCCTTGAGGGGCACATGAGAGAATCATTTTTTCAGAGTTTCATTGAAAATACACAAAAAAAAACCTAGTGCCCAGAAGCTAAGAAACATCGAATTATTTCCAGTTCGCTAAAATGCTTTTTCTGTGAGTTTGAAATCTTTTGTTGCCTAGTGATTCAGCTTTGAGATACTTGAACCAGGAATGAAACACAGTGTGCTCTTGTGATCTGAAGTGCTTTTCTGCATTTTCAAAGTTCTAGCATTAACCATTGAGAAATTAAACTAAACAGGCGTTTTCAGTGAAATTCGCCTAATCAGGGTAAAACATCCAATAGGCTCTAAAAAAAAAAACCCGTGATGGTGGATTGACCAAAACTTGGGGAGCCTTGAGGGGCACAAGAGAGAATTATTTTTTCAGAGTTTCATTGAATACACAAAGAAACCTGTACCAGAAGCTAAGAAACATGGAATTATTTCCAGTTGGCTAAAACGCTTTTCTGTGAGTTTGAAACTCTTTTGCTACCTAGTGATTCAGCTTTGAGATACTTGAAACAGGACAGGAGCACTGTGTGCTCTTGTGATCTGAAGTGCTTTTATGCATTTTTCAAAGTTCTAGCAATTAACCATTGAGGAATTAAACTACAGGCGTTTTTCAGTGAAATTCGCCTAAATAGTGCAAACATCCAATAGGCCACTCTAAACAAGAAATCCGTGATGGTGGATTGACCAAATTTGGGGGAGCCATGAGGGGCACAAGAGAGAATCATTTTTGTCAGAGTTTCATTGAAATACACAAAGAAACCTAGTACCCACAAGCTAAGAAACATGGAATTATTTCCAGTTTCTAAAACGCTTTTCTGTGAGTTTGAAACTCTTTTGCTACCTAGTGATTCAGCTTTGAGATACTTGAACAGGAGAGAAGCACAGTGAGCTCTTGTGATCTGAAGTGCTTTTCTGCATTTTCAAAGTTCTAGCATTAGCCATTGAGGAATTAAACTAACTGGCGTTTTCAGTGAAATTCGCCTAATCAGGGTAAACAATCCAATAGGCTCTAATCAAAAAACCCGTGATGGTGGGATGACCAAATTTGTTGAGCCATGAGGGGCACAAGGGAGAATCATTTTGTCAGAGTTTCATTGAAATACACAATGAAAACCTAGTACCCAGAAGCTAAAGAACATGGGATTATTTCCAGTTGGGTAAATCGCTTTTTCTGTGAGTTTGAAACTCTTTTGTACTAGTGATTCAGCTTTGAGATACTTGAAACAGGACAGGAACACAGTGTGCTCTTGTGAACTGAAGTGTTGTTCTGCATTTTGAAAGTTCTAGCATTAACCATTTAAGAATTAAACTCTCAGGCGTTCTCAGGCATTTTCGCCTAATCAGGGTAAACATCCAATAGACTGTAAACAAAACACCTTGAGGGTGGGATAACCAAATTGGGGAGCCTTGAGGGTCACATGAGAGAATCATTTTTTTAGAGTTTCATTGAAATACACAAAGAAACCTAGTGCCCAGAAGTTTAAGAAACATGGAATTATTTTTCCAGTTCGATAAAACGCTTTTCTGTGAGTTTGAAAAACTCTTTTGCTACCTAGTTATTCAGCTTTGAGATACTTGAACCAGGACAAAAGCACAGTGTGCTCTTGTGAACTGAAGTGTTGTTCTGCATTTTGAAAGTTCTAGCATTAACCATTTAAGAATTAAACTCACAGGCGTTTTCAGGCATTTTCGCCTAATCAGGGTAAACATCCAATAGACTGTAAACAAAACACCCTTGATGGTGGGATGACCAAACTTGGGGAGCCTTGAGGGGCACATGAGAGAATCATTTTGTCAGAGTTTCATTGAAATACACAAAGAAACCTAGTGCCCAGAAAGCTAAGAAACATGGAATTATTTCCACTTCCTTAAATGCTTTACTGTGAGTTTGAAACTCTTTTGTTACCTAGTGATTCAGCTTTGAGATACTTGAACCCTGAAAGAAGCACAGTGAGCTCTTGTGATCTGAAGTGCTTTTCTGCATTTTCAAAGTTCTAGCATTAACCATTTGAGAAAATTAAACTAACAGGCGTTTTCAGTGAAATTCGCCTAATCAGGGTCAACATCCAATAGGCTCTAAACAAAAAAACCCGTGATGGTGGGATGACCAAATTTGTTGAGCCATGAGGGGCACAAGAGCGAATCATTTTGTCAGAGTTTAATTGAAATACACAAAGAAAACCTAGTACCCAGAAGCTAAGAAACATGGGATTATTTCCAGTTGGGTAAATCGCTTTTCTGTGAGTTTGAAACTCTTTTGCTACCTAGTGATTCAGCTTTGTGATACTTGAACCAGGACAGGAGCACTGTGTGCTCTTGTGATCTGAAGTGCTTTTCTGCATTTTCAAAGTTCTAGCATTAACCATTGAGGAATTAAACTACAGGCGTTTTCAGTGAAATTCGCCTAATCAGGGTAAACATCCAATAGGTTCTAAATAAGAAACCCGTGATGGTGGATTGACCAAATTTGGGGAGCCATGAGGGGCAAAGGGAGAATCATTTTGTCAGAGTTTCTTTGAAATACACAAAGAAACCTAGTACCCACAAGCTAAGAAACATGGAATTATTTCCAGTTTCTAAAACGCTTTTTCTGTGAGTTTGAAACTCTTTTGCTACCTAGTGATTCAGCTTTGAGATACTTGAACCAGGAGAGAAGCACAGTGTGCTCTTGTGAACTAAAGTGTTGTTCTGCGTTTTTTAAAGTTCTAGCATTAACCAATTAAGAATTAAACTCACAGGCGTTTTCAGGCATTTTCGCCTAATCAGGGTAAACATCCAATAGACTGTAAACAAAACACCCTTGATGGTGGGATGACCTAACTTGGGGAGGTTTGAGGCAAACATGAGAAAATAATTTTTTCAGAGTTTCATTGGAAAATACATAAAGAAACCTAGTGCCCAGAAGCTAAGAAACATGGAATTATTTCCAGTTCGCTAAAACGCTTTTCTGTGAGTTTGAATCTCTTTTGTTACCTAGTGATTCAGCTTTGAGATACTTGAACCAGGAAAGAAGCACAGTGAGCTCTTGTGATCTGAAGTGCTTTTTCTGCATTTTCAAAGTTCTAGCATTAACCATTGAGGAATTAAACTAACAGGCGTTTTCAGTAAAATTCGCCTAATCAGGGTAAACATCCAATAGGCTATAAACAAAAAATCCGTGATCGTGGGATGAACAAATTTGAGGAGCCATGAGGAGCACAATAGAGAATCATTTTGTCAGAGTTTCATTGAAATACACAAAGAAACCTAGTGCCCAGAAGGTAAGAAACATGGAATTATATCCAGTTGGCTAAAACGCTTTTCTGTGAGTTTGAAATTCTTTTGCTACCTAGTGATTGATTCAGCTTTGAGATACTTGAACCAGGACAGAAGCACAGTGTGCTCTTGTGATCTGAAGTGCTTTTCTGCATTTTCAAAGTTCTAGCATTAACCATTGAGGAATTAAAATTACAGGCGTTTTCAGTGAAATTCGGCTAATCATGGTAAACATCCAATAGGCTATAAACAAAAAACCCGTGATGGTGGATTGACCACATTTGGGGAGCCATGAGCGGCACAAGAGAGAACCATTTTGTGAGAGTTTCATTGAAATACACAAAGAAACCTAGTACCCAGAAGCTAAGAAACATGGGATTATTTCCAGTTGGGTAAATCACTTTTCTGTGAGTTTGAAACTCTTTTGCTACCTAGTGATTCAGCTTTGTGATACTTGAACCTGGACAGGAGCACTGTGTGCTCTTGTGATCTGAAGTGCTTTTCTGCATTTTCAAAGTTCTAGCATTAACCATTGAGGAATTAAAACACAGGCGTTTTCAGTGAAATTCGGCTAATCATGGTAAACATCCAATAGGCTATAAACAAAAAACCCGTGATGGTGGATGGACCACATTTGGGGAGCCATGAGCGGCACAAGAGAGAACCATTTTGTGAGAGTTTCATTGAAATACACAAAGAAACCTAGTACCCAGAAGCTAAGAAACATGGATTATTTCCAGTTGGGTAAAATCGCTTTTCTGTGAGTTTGAAACTCTTTTGCTACCTAGTGATTCAGCTTTGTGATACTTGAACCAGGACAGGAGCACTGTGTGCTCTTTTGATCTGAAGTGCTTTTCTGCATTTTCAAAGTTCTAGCATTAACCATTGAGGAATTAAACTACAGGTGTTTTCAGTGAAATTCGCCTAATCAGGGTAAATATCCAATAGACTGTAAACAAAACACCCTTGATGGTGAAATGACCAAACTAGGGGAGCCTTGAGGGGCACATGAGAGAATCATTTTTTCAGAGTTTCATTGAAATACACAAAGAAACCTAGTACCCAGAAGCTAAGAAACTTGGAATTATTTCCAGTTTGCTAAATCGCTTTTCTGTGAGTTTGAAACTTTTTGCTACCTAGTGATTCAGCTTTGAGATACTTGAACAAGGACAGGAGCACAGTGTGCTCTTGTGATCTGAAGTGCTTTTCTGCGTTTTCAAAGTTCTAGCATTAACCATTGAGGAATTAAACTACAGGCGTTTTCAGTGAAATTCGCCTAATCAGGGTAAACATCCAATAGGCTCTAAACAAAAAACCCTGATGGTGGATTGACCAAATTTAGGGAGCCATGAGGGGCACAAGAGAGAATCATTTTGTCACAGTTTCATTGAAATACACCAAGAAACCTAGTACCCAGAAGCTAAGAAACATGGAATTATTTCCATTTGGCTAAAACGCTTTTCTGTGAGTTTGAAATTCTTTTGCTACCTAGTGATTCAGTTTTGAGATACTTGAACCAGGAGACAAGCACAGTGTGCTCTTGTGAACTAAAGTGTTGTTCTTCATTTTTAAAGTTACTAGCTTTAACCATTTAAGAATTAAACTCACAGGCGTTTTCAGGCATTTTCGCCTAATCAGGGTAAACATCCAATAGACTGTAAACAAAACACCCTTGATGGTGGGATGACCAAACTTGGGAGCCCTGAGGGGCACATGAGAGAATCATTTTTTCAGAGTTTCATTGAAATACACAAAAAAACCTAGTGCCAAGAAGCTAAGAAACATCGAATTATTTCCAGTTCGCTAAAAATGCTTTTCTGTGAGTTTGAAATCTTTTGTTACCTAGTGATTCAGCTTTGAGATACTTGAACCAGGAAATGAAACACAGTGTGCTCTTGTGATCTGAAGTGCTTTTCTGCATTTTCAAAGTTCTAGCATTAACCATTGAAAAATTAAACTAACAGGCGTTTTCAGTGAAATTCGCCTAATCAGGGTAAACATCCAATAGGCTCTACATAAAAAACCCGTGATGGTGGATTGACCAAACTTGGGGAGCCTTGAGGGGCACAAGAGACAATTATTTTTTCAGAGTTTCATTGAAATACACAAAGAAACCTAGTACCCACAAGCTAAGAAACATGTAATTATTCAAGTTCTCTAAAATGCTTTTCTGTGAGTTTGAAACTCTTTTGTTACCTAGTGATTCAGCTTTGAGATACTTGAATTAGGAAAGAAGCACAGTGTGCTCTTGTGATCTGAAGTGCTTTTCTGCATTTTCAAAGTTCTAGCATTAACCATTGAGGAATTAAACTAACAGGCGTTTTCAGTGAAATTCGCCTAATAAGGGTAAACATCCAATAGGCTCTAAACAAAAAAAAAAAAAAACCGTGATGGTGGGATGACCAAATTTGGGAGCCATGAGGGGCACAAGAGAAAATCATTTTGTCAGAGTTTCATTGAAATACACAAAGAAACCTAGTACCCAGAAGCTAAGAAACTTGGAATTATTTCCAGTTGGCTAAATGGCTTTTTTGTGAGTTTGAAACTCTTTTGCTACCTAGTGATTCAGCTTTGAGATACTTGAACCAGGACAGGAAACAGTGTGCTCTTGTGAACTAAAGTGTTGTTCTGCGTTTTCAAACTTCTAGCATTAACCATTTAAGAATTAAACTCACAGGCGTTTTCAGGCATTTTCGCCTAATCAGGGTAAACATCCAATAGACTGTAAACAAAACACTATTGATGGTGGGATGACCAAACTTGGGGAGCCTTGAGGGGCACATGAGAAAATCATTTTTTCAGAGTTTCATTGAAATACACAAAGAAACCTAGTACCCACAAGCTAAGAAACAAGAATTATTTCCAGTTGGCTAAAACGCTTTTCTGTGAGTTTGAAACTCTTTTGCTACCTAGTGATTCAGCTTTGAGATACTTGAACCAGGACAGTAGCACAGTGTTCTCTTGTGAACTAAAGTGTTGTTCTGCGTTTTTAAAGTTCTAGCATTAACCATTTAAGAATTAAACTCACAGGCGTTTTCAGGCATTTTCGCCTAATCAGAGTAAACATCCAATAGACTGTAAACAAAACACCCTTGATGGTGGGATCACCAAACTTGGGGAGCATTGAGGGGCACATGAGAGAATCATTTTTTCAGAGTTTCATTGAAAATACACAAAGAAACCTAGTGCCCAGAAGTTAAGAAACATGGAATTATATCCAGTTCGCTAAAACGCTTTTCTGTGAGTTTGAAACTCTTTTGTTACCTAGTGATTCAGCTTTGAGATACTTGAACCAGGAAAGAAGCACAGTGTGCTCTTGTGATCTGAAGTGCTTTTCTGCATTTTCAAAGTTCTAGCATTACCCTTTGAGGAATTAAACCACAGGCGTTTTCAGTGAAATTCATCTAATCAGGGTAAACATCCAAAAGTCTCTAAACAAAAAACCCGTGATGGTGGATTGAACAAATTTGGGGAGCCATGAGGGGCACAAGAGAGAATCATTTTGTCAGTTTCATTGAAATACACAAAGAAACTTAGTACCCACAAGCTAAGAAACATGTAATTATTTCCAGTTGGCTAAAATGCTTTTCTGTGAGTTTGAAACTCTTTTGCTACCTAGTGATTCAGCTTTGAGATACTTGAACCAGGAGAGAAGCACAGTGTGCTCTTGTGAACTAAATTGTTGTTCTGCGATTTTAAAGTTCTAGCATTAACCATTTAAGAATTGAACTCACAGGCTCTTTTCAGGCATTTTCGCCTAATCAGGGTAAACATCCAATAGACTGTAAACAAAACACCCTTGATGGTGGGATGACCAAACTTGGGGAGCCTTGAGGGGCACATGAGAGAATCATTTTTTCAGAGTTTCATTGAAATACACAAAGAAACCTAGTGCCCAGAAGCTAAGAAATATGGAGTTATTTCCAGTTCGCTAAAACGCTTTTCTGTGAGTTTGAATCTCTTTTGTTACCTAGTGATTCAGCTTTGAGATACTTGAACCAGGAAAGAAGCACAGTGAGCTCTTGTGATCTGAAGTGCTTTTTCTGCATTTTCAAAGTTCTAGCATTAACCATTGAGGAATTAAACTAACAGGCGTTTTCAGTAAAAATTTGCCTAATCAGGGTAAACATCCAATAGGCTATAAACAAAAAAAACCCGTGATCGTGGGATGACCAAATTTGGGGAGCCATGAGGAGCACAAGATAGAATCATTTTGTCAGAGTTTCATTGAAATACACAAAGAAACCTAGTGCCCAAAAGCTAAGAAACATGGAATTATTTCCAGTTGGCTAAAACGCTTTTCTGTGAGTTTGAAACTTTTTTGCTACCTAGTGATTGATTCAGCTTTGAGATACTTGAACCAGGACAGAAGCACAGTGTGCTCTTGTGATCTGAAGTGCTTTTCTGCATTTTCAAAGTTCTAGCATTAACCATTGAGGAATTAAAATACAGGCGTTTTCAGTGAAATTCGCCTAATCATGGTAAACATCCAATAGGCTATAAACAAAAAACCCGTGATGGTGGATTGACCACATTTGGGGAGCCATGAGCGGCACAAGAGAGAACCATTTTGTGAGAGTTTCATTGAAATACACAAAGAAACCTAGTACCCAGAAGCTAAGAAACATGGGATTATTTCCAGTTGGTTAAATGGCTTTTCTGTGAGTTTGAAATTCTTTTGCTACCTAGTGATTCAGCTTTGAGATACTTGAACCAAGACAGGAGCACTGTGTGCTCTTGTGATCTGAAGTGCTTTTCTGCATTTTCAAAGTTCTAGCATTAACCATTGAGGAATTAAACTACAGGCGTTTTCAGTGAAATTCGCCTAATCAGGGTAAACATCCAATAGGCTATAAACAAAAAAACCCGTGATGGTGGATTAACCAAATTTGGGGAGCCATGAGGGGCACAAGAGAGAATCATTTTTTCAGAGTTTCATTTGAAATACACAAAGAAACCTAGTGCCCAGAAGTTAAGAAACATGGAATTATTTCCAGTTCGCTAAAACGCTTTTCTGTGAGTTTGAAACTCTTTTGTTACCTAGTGATTCAGCTTTGAGATACTTGAACCAGGAAAGAAGCACAGTGTGCTCTTGTGATCTGAAGTGCTTTTCTGCATTTTCAAAGTTCTAGCATTACCCTTTTGAGGAATTAAACCACAGGCGTTTTCAGTGAAATTCGTCTAATCAGGGTAAACATCCAAAAGTCTCTAAACAAAAAAAACCCGTGATGGTGGATTGAACAAATTTGGGGAGCCATGAGGGGCACAAAGAGAGAATCATTTTGTCAGTTTCATTGAAATACACAAAGAAACTTAGTACCCACAAGCTAAGAAACATGGAATTATTTCCAGTTGGCTAAAACGCTTTTCTGTGAGTTTGAATCTCTTTTGTTACCTAGTGATTCAGCTTTGAGATACTTGAACCAGGAAAGAAGCACAGTGAGCTCTTGTGATCTGAAGTGCTTTTCTGCATTTTCAAAGTTCTAGCATTAACCATTGAGGAATTAAACTAACAGGCGTTTTCAGTAAAATTCGCCTAATCAGGGTAAACATCCAATAGGCTATAAACAAAAAACCCGTGATCGTGGGATGACCAAATTTGGGGAGCCATGAGGAGCACAAGATAGAATCATTTTGTCAGAGTTTCATTGAAATACACAAAGAAACCTAGTGCCCAAAAGCTAAGAAACATGGAATTATTTCCAGTTGGCTAAAACGCTTTTCTGTGAGTTTGAAACTTTTTTGCTACCTAGTGATTGATTCAGCTTTGAGATACTTGAACCAGGACAGAAGCACAGTGTGCTCTTGTGATCTGAAGTGCTTTTCTGCATTTTCAAAGTTCTAGCATTAACCATTGAGGAATTAAAATACAGGCGTTTTCAGTGAAATTCGCCTAATCATGGTAAACATCCAATAGGCTATAAAACAAAAAACCCGCGATGGTGGATTGACCACATTTGGGGAGCCATGAGGGGCACAAGAGAGAATCATTTTGTCAGAGTTTCATTGAAATACACAAAGAAACCTAGTACCCACAAGCTAAGAAACATGGAATTATTTCCAGTTGTCTTCAATGCTTTTCTGTGAGTTTGAAACTCTTTTGCTACCTAGTGATTCAGCTTAGAGATACTTGAACCAGGAGAGAGAAGCACAGTGTGCTCCTGTGAACTAAAGTGTTGTTCTGCATTTTTTAAAGTTCTAGCATTAACCATTTAAGAATTAAACTCACAGGCGTTTTCAGGCATTTTCACCTAATCAGGGTAAACATCCAATAGACTGTAAACAAAACACCCTTAAAGGTGGGATCACCAAACTTATGGAGCCTTGAGGGGCACATGAGAGGATCATTTTTTCAGAGTTTCATTGAAATACACAAAGAAACCTAGTACCCAGAAGCTAAGAAACATGGGATTATTTCCAGTTGGTTAAATGGCTTTTCTGTGAGTTTGAAATTCTTTTGCTACCTAGTGATTCAGCTTTGAGATACTTGAACCAAGACAGGAGCACTGTGTGCTCTTGTGATCTGAAGTGCTTTTCTGCATTTTCAAGTTCTAGCATTAACCATTGAGGAATTAAACCACAGGCGTTTTCAGTGAAATTCGCCTAATCAGGGTAAACATCCAATAGGCTCTAAACAAAAAACCCGTGATGGTGGATTGAACAAATTTGGGGAGCCATGAGGGGCACAAGAGAGAATCATTTTGTCAGTTTCATTGAAATACACAAAGAAACTTAGTACCCACAAGCTAAGAAACATGTAATTATTTCCAGTTGGCTAAAATGCTTTTCTGTGAGTTTGAAACTCTTTTGCTACCTAGTGATTCAGCTTTGAGATACTTGAACCAGGAGAGAAGCACAGTGTGCTCTTGTGAACTAAATTGTTGTTCTGCGATTTTAAAAGTTCTAGCATTAACCATTTAAGAATTGAACTCACAGGCTCTTTTCAGGCATTTTCGCCTAATCAGGGTAAACATCCAATAGACTGTACACAAAACACCCTTGATGGTGGGATGACCAAACTTGGGGAGCCTTGAGGGGCACATGAGAGAATCATTTTTTCAGAGTTTCATTGAAATACACAAAGAAACCTAGTGCCCAGAAGCTAAGAAATATGGAGTTATTTCCAGTTCGCTAAAACGCTTTTCTGTGAGTTTGAATCTCTTTTGTTACCTAGTGATTCAGCTTTGAGATACTTGAACCAGGAAAGAAGCACAGTGAGCTCTTGTGATCTGAAGTGCTTTTCTGCATTTTCAAAGTTCTAGCATTAACCATTGAGGAATTAAACTAACAGGCGTTTTCAGTAAAATTCGCCTAATCAGGGTAAACATCCAATAGGCTATAAACAAAAAACCCGTGATCGTGGGATGACCAAATTTGGGGAGCCATGAGGAGCACAAGATAGAATCATTTTGTCAGAGTTTCATTGAAATACACAAAGAAACCTAGTGCCCAAAAGCTAAGAAACATGGAATTATTTCCAGTTGGCTAAAACGCTTTTCTGTGAGTTTGAAACTTTTTTGCTACCTAGTGATTGATTCAGCTTTGAGATACTTGAACCAGGACAGAAGCACAGTGTGCTCTTGTGATCTGAAGTGCTTTTCTGCATTTTCAAAGTTCTAGCATTAACCATTGAGGAATTAAAATACAGGCGTTTTTTCAGTGAAATTCGCCTAATCATGGTAAACATCCAATAGGCTATAAACAAAAAACCCGTGATGGTGGATTGACCACATTTGGGGAGCCATGAGCGGCACAAGAGAGAACCATTTTGTGAGAGTTTCATTGGAATACAGAAAAAAACCTAGTACCCAGAAGCTAAGAAACATGGGATTATTTCCAGTTGGTTAAATGGCTTTTCTGTGAGTTTGAAATTCTTTTGCTACCTAGTGATTCAGCTTTGAGATACTTGAACCAAGACAGGAGCACTGTGTGCTCTTGTGATCTAAAGTGCTTTTCTGCATTTTCAAAGTTCTAGCATTAACCATTGAGGAATTAAACTACAGGCGTTTTCAGTGAAATTCGCCTAATCAGGGTAAACATCCAATAGGCTATAAACAAAAAACCCGTGATGGTGGATTAACCAAATTTGGGAGCCATGAGGGGCACAAGAGAGAATCATTTTTTCAGAGTTTCATTGAAATACACAAAGAAACCTAGTGCCCAGAAGTTAAGAAACATGGAATTATTTCCAGTTCGCTAAAACGCTTTTCTGTGAGTTTGAAACTCTTTTGTTACCTAGTGATTCAGCTTTGAGATACTTGAACCAGGAAAGAAGCACAGTGTGCTCTTGTGATCTGAAGTGCTTTTCTGCATTTTCAAAGTTCTAGCATTACCCTTTGAGGAATTAAACCACAGGCGTTTTCAGTGAAATTCGTCTAATCAGGGTAAACATCCAAAAGTCTCTAAACAAAAAACCCGTCATGGTGGATTGAACAAATTTGGGGAGCCATGAGGGGCACAAGAGAGAATCATTTTGTCAGTTTCATTGAAATACACAAAGAAACTTAGTACCCACAAGCTAAGAAACATGGAATTATTTCCAGTTGGCTAAAACGCTTTTCTGTGAGTTTGAAACTCTTTTGCTACCTAGTGATTCAGCTTTGAGATACTTGAACCAGGAGAGAAGCACAGTGTGCTCTTGTGAACTAAATTGTTGTTCTGCGATTTTAAAGTTCTAGCATTAACCATTTAAGAATTGAACTCACAGGCTCTTTTCAGGCATTTTCGCCTAATCAGGGTAAACATCCAATAGACTGTAAACAAAACACCCTTGATGGTGGGATGACCAAACTTGGGGAGCATTGAGGGGCACATGAGAGAATCATTTTTTCAGAGTTTCATTGAAATACACAAAGAAACCTAGTGCCCAGAAGCTAAGAAATATGGAGTTATTTCCAGTTCGCTAAAACGCTTTTCTGTGAGTTTGAATCTCTTTTGTTACCTAGTGATTCAGCTTTGAGATACTTGAACCAGGAAAGGAGCACAGTGAGCTCTTGTGATCTGAAGTGCTTTTCTGCATTTTCAAAGTTCTAGCATTAACCATTGAGGAATTAAACTAACAGGCGTTTTCAGTAAAATTTGCCTAATCAGGGTAAACATCCCAATAGGCTATAAACAAAAAACCCGTGATCGTGGGATGACCAAATTTGGGGAGCCATGAGGAGCACAAGATAGAATCATTTTGTCAGAGTTTCATTGAAATACACAAAGAAACCTAGTGCCCAAAAGCTAAGAAACATGGAATTATTTCCAGTTGGCTAAAACGCTTTTCTGTGAGTTTGAAACTTTTTTGCTACCTAGTGATTGATTCAGCTTTGAGATACTTGAACCAGGACAGAAGCACAGTGTGCTCTTGTGATCTGAAGTGCTTTTCTGCATTTTCAAAGTTCTAGCATTAACCATTGAGGAATTAAAATACAGGCGTTTTCAGTGAAATTCGCCTAATCATGGTAAACATCCAATAGGCTATAAACAAAAAACCCGTGATGGTGGATTGACCACATTTGGGGAGCCATGAGCGGCACAAGAGAGAACCATTTTGTGAGAGTTTCATTGAAATACACAAAGAAACCTAGTACCCAGAAGCTAAGAAACATGGGATTATTTCCAGTTGGTTAAATGGCTTTTCTGTGAGTTTGAAATTCTTTTGCTACCTAGTGATTCAGCTTTGAGATACTTGAACCAAGACAGGAGCACTGTGTGCTCTTGTGATCTGAAGTGCTTTTCTGCATTTTCAAAGTTCTAGCATTAACCATTGAGGAATTAAACTACAGGCGTTTTCAGTGAAATTCGCCTAATCAGGGTAAACATCCAATAGGCTATAAACAAAAAACCCGTGATGGTGGATTAACCAAATTTGGGGAGCCATGAGGGGCACAAGAGAGAATCATTTTTTCAGAGTTTCATTGAAATACACAAAGAAACCTAGTGCCCAGAAGTTAAGAAACATGGAATTATTTCCAGTTCGCTAAAACGCTTTTCTGTGAGTTTGAAACTCTTTTGTTACCTAGTGATTCAGCTTTGAGATACTTGAACCAGGAAAGAAGCACAGTGTGCTCTTGTGATCTGAAGTGCTTTTCTGCATTTTCAAAGTTCTAGCATTACCCTTTGAGGAATTAAACCACAGGCGTTTTCAGTGAAATTCGTCTAATCAGGGTAAACATCCAAAAGTCTCTAAACAAAAAACCCGTGATGGTGGATTGAACAAATTTGGGGAGCCATGAGGGGCACAAGAGAGAATCATTTTTGTCAGTTTCATTGAAATACACAAAGAAACTTAGTACCCACAAGCTAAGAAACATGGAATTATTTCCAGTTGGCTAAAACGCTTTTCTGTGAGTTTGAATCTCTTTTGTTACCTAGTGATTCAGCTTTGAGATACTTGAACCAGGAAAGAAGCACAGTGAGCTCTTGTGATCTGAAGTGCTTTTCTGCATTTTCAAAGTTCTAGCATTAACCATTGAGGAATTAAACTAACAGGCGTTTTCAGTAAAATTCGCCTAATCAGGGTAAACATCCAATAGGCTATAAACAAAAAACCCGTGATCGTGGGATGACCAAATTTGGGGAGCCATGAGGAGCACAAGATAGAATCATTTTGTCAGAGTTTCATTGAAATACACAAAGAAACCTAGTGCCCAAAAGCTAAGAAACATGGAATTATTTCCAGTTGGCTAAAACGCTTTTCTGTGAGTTTGAAACTTTTTTGCTACCTAGTGATTGATTCAGCTTTGAGATACTTGAACCAGGACAGAAGCACAGTGTGCTCTTGTGATCTGAAGTGCTTTTCTGCATTTTCAAAGTTCTAGCATTAACCATTGAGGAATTAAAATACAGGCGTTTTCAGTGAAATTCGCCTAATCATGGTAAACATCCAATAGGCTATAAACAAAAAAACCCGCGATGGTGGATTGACCACATTTGGGGAGCCATGAGGGGCACAAGAGAGAATCATTTTGTCAGAGTTTCATTGAAATACACAAAGAAACCTAGTACCCACAAGCTAAGAAACATGGAATTATTTCCAGTTGTCTTCAATGCTTTTCTGTGAGTTTGAAACTCTTTTGCTACCTAGTGATTCAGCTTAGAGATACTTGAACCAGGAGAGAAGCACAGTGTGCTCCTGTGAACTAAAGTGTTGTTCTGCATTTTTAAAGTTCTAGCATTAACCATTTAAGAATTAAACTCACAGGCGTTTTCAGGCATTTTCACCTAATCAGGGTAAACATCCAATAGACTGTAAACAAAACACCCTTAAAGGTGGGATCACCAAACTTATGGAGCCTTGAGGGGCACATGAGAGGATCATTTTTTCAGAGTTTCATTGAAATACACAAAGAAACCTAGTACCCAGAAGCTAAGAAACATGGGATTATTTCCAGTTGGTTAAATGGCTTTTCTGTGAGTTTGAAATTCTTTTGCTACCTAGTGATTCAGCTTTGAGATACTTGAACCAAGACAGGAGCACTGTGTGCTCTTGTGATCTGAAGTGCTTTTCTGCATTTTCAAAGTTCTAGCATTAACCATTGAGGAATTAAACCACAGGCGTTTTCAGTGAAATTCGCCTAATCAGGGTAAACATCCAATAGGCTCTAAACAAAAAAACCCGTGATGGTGGATTGAACAAATTTGGGGAGCCATGAGGGGCACAAGAGAGAATCATTTTGTCAGTTTCATTGAAATACACAAAGAAACTTAGTACCCACAAGCTAAGAAACATGTAATTATTTCCAGTTGGCTAAAATGCTTTTCTGTGAGTTTGAAACTCTTTTGCTACCTAGTGATTCAGCTTTGAGATACTTGAACCAGGAGAGAAGCACAGTGTGCTCTTGTGAACTAAATTGTTGTTCTGCGATTTTAAAGTTCTAGCATTAACCATTTAAGAATTGAACTCACAGGCTCTTTTCAGGCATTTTCGCCTAATCAGGGTAAACATCCAATAGACTGTACACAAAACACCCTTGATGGTGGGATGACCAAACTTGGGGAGCCTTGAGGGGCACATGAGAGAATCATTTTTTTCAGAGTTTCATTGAAATACACAAAGAAACCTAGTGCCCAGAAGCTAAGAAATATGGAGTTATTTCCAGTTCGCTAAAACGCTTTTCTGTGAGTTTGAATCTCTTTTGTTACCTAGTGATTCAGCTTTGAGATACTTGAACCAGGAAAGGAGCACAGTGAGCTCTTGTGATCTGAAGTGCTTTTCTGCATTTTCAAAGTTCTAGCATTAACCATTGAGGAATTAAACTAACAGGCGTTTTCAGTAAAATTTGCCTAATCAGGGTAAACATCCAATAGGCTATAAACAAAAAACCCGTGATCGTGGGATGACCAAATTTGGGGAGCCATGAGGAGCACAAGATAGAATCATTTTGTCAGAGTTTCATTGAAATACACAAAGAAACCTAGTGCCCAAAAGCTAAGAAACATGGAATTATTTCCAGTTGGCTAAAACGCTTTTCTGTGAGTTTGAAACTTTTTTGCTACCTAGTGATTGATTCAGCTTTGAGATACTTGAACCAGGACAGAAGCACAGTGTGCTCTTGTGATCTGAAGTGCTTTTCTGCATTTTCAAAGTTCTAGCATTAACCATTGAGGAATTAAAATACAGGCGTTTTCAGTGAAATTCGCCTAATCATGGTAAACATCCAATAGGCTATAAACAAAAAACCCGTGATGGTGGATTGACCACATTTGGGGAGCCATGAGCGGCACAAGAGAGAACCATTTTGTGAGAGTTTCATTGAAATACACAAAGAAACCTAGTACCCAGAAGCTAAGAAACATGGGATTATTTCCAGTTGGTTAAATGGCTTTTCTGTGAGTTTGAAATTCTTTTGCTACCTAGTGATTCAGCTTTGAGATACTTGAACCAAGACAGGAGCACTGTGTGCTCTTGTGATCTGAAGTGCTTTTCTGCATTTTCAAAGTTCTAGCATTAACCATTGAGGAATTAAACTACAGGCGTTTTCAGTGAAATTCGCCTAATCAGGGTAAACATCCAATAGGCTATAAACAAAAAACCCGTGATGGTGGATTAACCAAATTTGGGGAGCCATGAGGGGCACAAGAGAGAATCATTTTTTCAGAGTTTCATTGAAATACACAAAGAAACCTAGTGCCCAGAAGTTAAGAAACATGGAATTATTTCCAGTTCGCTAAAAACGCTTTTCTGTGAGTTTGAAACTCTTTTGTTACCTAGTGATTCAGCTTTGAGATACTTGAACCAGGAAAGAAGCACAGTGTGCTCTTGTGATCTGAAGTGCTTTTCTGCATTTTCAAAGTTCTAGCATTACCTTTGAGGAATTAAACCACAGGCGTTTTCAGTGAAATTCGCCTAATCAGGGTAAACATCCAAAAGTCTCTAAACAAAAAACCCGTGATGGTGGATTGAACAAATTTGGGGAGCCATGAGGGGCACAAGAGAGAATCATTTTGTCAGTTTCATTGAAATACACAAAGAAACTTAGTACCCACAAGCTAAGAAACATGGAATTATTTCCAGTTGGCTAAAAACGCTTTTCTGTGAGTTTGAATCTCTTTTGTTACCTAGTGATTCAGCTTTGAGATACTTGAACCAGGAAAGAAGCACAGTGAGCTCTTGTGATCTGAAGTGCTTTTCTGCATTTTCAAAGTTCTAGCATTAACCATTGAGGAATTAAAAACTAACAGGCGTTTTCAGTAAAATTCGCCTAATCAGGGTAAACATCCAATAGGCTATAAACAAAAAAACCCGTGATCGTGGGATGACCAAATTTGGGGAGCCATGAGGAGCACAAGATAGAATCATTTTGTCAGAGTTTCATTGAAATACACAAAGAAACCTAGTGCCCAAAAGCTAAGAAACATGGAATTATTTCCAGTTGGCTAAAACGCTTTTCTGTGAGTTTGAAAACATTTTGCTACCTAGTGATTGATTCAGCTTTGAGATACTTGAACCAGGACAGAAGCACAGTGTGCTCTTGTGATCTGAAGTGCTTTTCTGCATTTTCAAAGTTCTAGCATTAACCATTGAGGAATTAAAATACAGGCGTTTTCAGTGAAATTCGCCTAATCATGGTAAACATCCAATAGGCTATAAACAAAAAACCCGCGATGGTGGATTGACCACATTTGGGGAGCCATGAGGGGCACAAGAGAGAATCATTTTGTCAGAGTTTCATTGAAATACACAAAGAAACCTAGTACCCACAAGCTAAGAAACATGGAATTATTTCCAGTTGTCTTCAATGCTTTTCTGTGAGTTTGAAACTCTTTTGCTACCTAGTGATTCAGCTTAGAGATACTTGAACCAGGAGAGAAGCACAGTTGCTCCTGTGAACTAAAGTGTTGTTCTGCATTTTTAAAGTTCTAGCATTAACCATTTAAGAATTAAACTCACAGGCGTTTTCAGGCATTTTCACCTAATCAGGGTAAACATCCAATAGACTGTAAACAAAAACACCCTTAAAGGTGGGATCACCAAACTTATGGAGCCTTGAGGGGCACATGAGAGGATCATTTTTCAGAGTTTCATTGAAAATACACAAAGAAACCTAGTACCCAGAAGCTAAGAAACATGGATTATTTCCAGTTGGTTAAATGGCTTTTCTGTGAGTTTGAAATTCTTTTGCTACCTAGTGATTCAGCTTTGAGATACTTGAACCAAGACAGGAGCACTGTGTGCTCTTGTGATCTGAAGTGCTTTTCTGCATTTTCAAAGTTCTAGCATTAACCATTGAGGAATTAAACCACAGGCGTTTTCAGTGAAATTCGCCTAATCAGGGTAAACATCCAATAGGCTCTAAACAAAAAACCCGTGATGGTGGATTGAACAAATTTGGGGAGCCATGAGGGGCACAAGAGAGAATCATTTTGTCAGTTTCATTGAAATACACAAAGAAACTTAGTACCCACAAGCTAAGAAACATGTAATTATTTCCAGTTGGCTAAAATGCTTTTCTGTGAGTTTGAAACTCTTTTGCTACCTAGTGATTCAGCTTTGAGATACTTGAACCAGGAGAGAAGCACAGTGTGCTCTTGTGAACTAAATTGTTGTTCTGCGATTTTAAAGTTCTAGCATTAACCATTTAAGAATTGAAACTCACAGGCTCTTTTCAGGCATTTTCGCCTAATCAGGGTAAACATCCAATAGACTGTAAACAAAACACCCTTGATGGTGGGATGACCAAACTTGGGGAGCCTTGAGGGGCACATGAGAGAATCATTTTTTCAGAGTTTCATTGAAATACACAAAGAAACCTAGTGCCCAGAAGCTAAGAAATATGGAGTTATTTCCAGTTCGCTAAAAACGCTTTTCTGTGAGTTTGAATCTCTTTTGTTACCTAGTGATTCAGCTTTGAGATACTTGAACCAGGAAAGAAGCACAGTGAGCTCTTGTGATCTGAAGTGCTTTTTCTGCATTTTCAAAGTTCTAGCATTAACCCATTGAGGAATTAAACTAACAGGCGTTTTCAGTAAAATTCGCCTAATCAGGGTAAACATCCAATAGGCTATAAACAAAAAACCCGTGATCGTGGGATGACCAAATTTGGGGAGCCATGAGGAGCACAAGATAGAATCATTTTGTCAGAGTTTCATTGAAATACACAAAGAAACCTAGTGCCCAAAAGCTAAGAAACATGTAATTATTTCCAGTTGGCTAAAACGCTTTTCTGTGAGTTTGAAACTTTTTTGCTACCTAGTGATTGATTCAGCTTTGAGATACTTGAACCAGGACAGAAGCACAGTGTGCTCTTGTGATCTGAAGTGCTTTTCTGCATTTTCAAAGTTCTAGCATTAACCATTGAGGAATTAAAATACAGGCGTTTTCAGTGAAAATTCGCCTAATCATGGTAAACATCCAATAGGCTATAAACAAAAAACCCGTGATGGTGGATTGACCACATTTGGGGAGCCATGAGCGGCACAAGAGAGAACCATTTTGTGAGAGTTTCATTGAAAATACACAAAAGAAACCTAGTACCCAGAAGCTAAGAAACAATGGGATTATTTCCAGTTGGTTAAATGGCTTTTCTGTGAGTTTGAAATTCTTTTGCTACCTAGTGATTCAGCTTTGAGATACTTGAACCAAGACAGGAGCACTGTGTGCTCTTGTGATCTGAAGTGCTTTTCTGCATTTTCAAAGTTCTAGCATTAACCATTGAGGAATTAAACTACAGGCGTTTTCAGTGAAATTCGCCTAATCAGGGTAAAAACATCCAATAGGCTATAAACAAAAAACCCGTGATGGTGGATTAACCAAATTTGGGGAGCCATGAGGGGCACAAGAGAGAATCATTTTTTCAGAGTTTCATTGAAATACACAAAGAAACCTAGTGCCCAGAAGTTAAGAAACATGGAATTATTTCCAGTTCGCTAAAACGCTTTTCTGTGAGTTTGAAACTCTTTTGTTACCTAGTGATTCAGCTTTGAGATACTTGAACCAGGAAAGAAGCACAGTGTGCTCTTGTGATCTGAAGTGCTTTTCTGCATTTTCAAAGTTCTAGCATTACCCTTTGAGGAATTAAACCACAGGCGTTTTCAGTGAAAATTCGTCTAATCAGGGTAATAACATTAGACGGTAAACAAAACACCCTTTAAGGTTCGGATCACCATACTTTGGAGCCTTGAGGGGCACATGAGTGGATCATTTTTTCAGAAAGGGGGGTTTCATTGAAAGACACAATGAAACCTGCCTCATACGTACCAGATGCTAAGAACATGGGAATCATTTCCAGTTGGATTAAATGGCTTTTCTTTGAGTTTGAAATTCTTTTGCTACCTTTGATTCAGCTTTGATGATACTTGAACCAAGACAGGAAGCACTGTGTGCTTTTTTTTTTTTTGCTTTTTGCAATTTTCAAAGTTCTAGTTACCTTTTGAGGAATTAAACCTTACAGGCGTTTTCAGTGAAATTCGCCTAATCATGGGTAAACATCCAAAAGTCCTCTAAACAAAAAACCCGTGATGGTGGATTGAACAAATTTGGGGAGCCATGAGGGGCACAAGAGAGAATCATTTTGTCAGTTTCATTGAAATACACAAAGAAACTTAGTACCCACAAGCTAAGAAACATGGAATTATTTCCAGTTGGCTAAAACGCTTTTCTGTGAGTTTGAAACTCTTTTGCTACCTAGTGATTCAGCTTTGAGATACTTGAACCAGGAGAGAAGCACAGTGTGCTCTTGTGAACTAAATTGTTGTTCTGCGATTTTAAAGTTCTAGCATTAAACCATTTAAGAATTGAACTCACAGGCTCTTTTCAGGCATTTTCGCCTAATCAGGGTAAACATCCAATAGACTGTAAACAAAACACCCTTGATGGTGGGATGACCAAACTTGGGGAGCCATTGAGGGGCACATGAGAGAGAATCATTTTTTTTCAGAGTTTCATTGAAATACACAAAGAAACCTAGTGCCCAGAAGCTAAGAAAATGGAGTGTTATTTCCAGTTCGCTAAAACGCTTTTCTGTGAGTTTGAATCTCTTTTGTTACCTAGTGATTCAGCTTTGAGATACTTGAACCAGGAAAGAGCACAGTGAAGCTCTTGTGATCTGAAGTGCTTTTCTGCATTTTCAAAGTTCTAGCATTAACCATTGAGGAATTAAACTAACAGGCGTTTTCAGTAAAAATTCGCCTAATCAGGGTAAACATCCAATAGGCTATAAACAAAAAACCCGTGATCGTGGGATGACCAAATTTGGGGAGCCATGAGGAGCACAAGATAGAATCATTTTGTCAGAGTTTCATTGAAATACACAAAGAAACCTAGTGCCCAAAAGCTAAGAAACATGGAATTAATTTCCAGTTGGCTAAAAACGCTTTTCTGTGAGTTTGAAATTTTTTGCTACCTAGTGATTGATTCAGCTTTGAGATACTTGAACCAGGACAGAAGCACAGTGTGCTCTTGTGATCTGAAGTGCTTTTCTGCATTTTCAAAGTTCTAGCATTAACCATTGAGGAATTAAAATACAGGCGTTTTCAGAGTGAAATTCGCCTAATCAGGGTAAACATCCAATAGGCTATAAACAAAAAAACCCGTGATGGTGGGATTGACCACATTTGGGGAGCCATGAGGGGCACATGATGAGAAATCATTTTGTCAGAGTTTCATTGAAATACACAAAGAAACCTAGTACCCACAAGCTAAGAAACATGGAATTATTTCCAGTTGTCTACAATGCTTTTCTGTGAGTTTGAAACTCTTTTGCTACCTAGTGATTCAGCTTTAGAGATACTTGAACCAGGAGAGAAGCACAGTGTGCTCCTGTGAACTAAAGTGTTGTTCTGCATTTTTAAAGTTCTAGCATTAACCATTTAAGAATTAAAACTCACAGGCGTTTTTCAGGCATTTTCACCTAATCAGGGTAAACATCCAATAGACTGTAAACAAAACACCCTTAAAGGTGGGATCACCAAACTTATGGAGCCTTGAGGGGCACATGAGAGAGGATCATTTTTTCAGAGTTTCATTGAAATACACAAAGAAACCTAGTACCCAGAAGCTAAGAAACATGGGATTATTTCCAGTTGCTTAAATGGCTTTTCTGTGAGTTTGAAATTCTTTTGCTACCTAGTGATTCAGCTTTGAGATACTTGAACCAAGACAGGAGCACTGTGTGCTCTTGTGATCTGAAGTGCTTTTCTGCATTTTCAAAGTTCTAGCATTAACCATTGAGGAATTAAACCACATGCGTTTTCAGTGAAATTCGCCTAATCAGGGTAAACATCCAATAGGCTATAAACAAAAAACCCGTGATGGTGGATTGAACAAATTTGGGGAGCCATGAGGGGCACAAGAGAGAATCATTTTGTCAGTTTCATTGAAATACACAAAGAAACTTAGTACCCACAAGCTAAGAAACATGGAATTATTTCCAGTTGGCTAAAATGCTTTTCTGTGAGTTTGAAACTCTTTTGCTACCTAGTGATTCAGCTTTGAGATACTTGAACCAGGAGAGAAGCACAGTGTGCTCTTGTGAACTAAATTGTTGTTTCTGCGATTTTAAAGTTCTAGCATTAACCATTTAAGAATTGAAACTCACAGGCTCTTTTCAGGCATTTTCGCCTAATCAGGGTAAACATCCAATAGACTGTAAACAAAACACCCTTGATGGTGGGATGACCAAACTTGGGGAGCCTTGAGGGGCACATGAGAGAATCATTTTTTCAGAGTTTCATTGAAAATACACAAAGAAACCTAGTGCCCAGAAGCTAAGAAATATGGAGTTTATTTCCAGTTCGCTAAAACGCTTTTCTGTGAGTTTGAATCTCTTTTGTTACCTAGTGATTCAGCTTTGAGATACTTGAACCAGGAAAGAAGCACAGTGAGCTCTTGTGAACTGAAGTGCTTTTCTGCATTTTCAAAGTTCTAGCATTAACCATTGAGGAATTAAACTAACAGGCGTTTTCAGTAAAATTCGCCTAATCAGGGTAAACATCCAATAGGCTATAAACAAAAAAACCCGTGATCGTGGGATGACCAAATTTGGGGAGCCATGAGGAGCACAAGATAGAATCATTTTGTCAGAGTTTCATTGAAATACACAAAGAAACCTAGTGCCCAAAAGCTAAGAAACATGGAATTATTTCCAGTTGGCTAAAACGCTTTTCTGTGAGTTTGAAACTTTTTTGCTACCTAGTGATTGATTCAGCTTTGAGATACTTGAACCAGGACAGAAGCACAGTGTGCTCTTGTGATCTGAAGTGCTTTTCTGCATTTTCAAAGTTCTAGCATTAACCATTGAGGAATTAAAATACAGGCGTTTTCAGTGAAATTCGCCTAATCATGGTAAACATCCAATAGGCTATAAAACAAAAAACCCGTGATGGTGGATTGACCACATTTGGGGAGCCATGAGCGGCACAAGAGAGAACCATTTTGTGAGAGTTTCATTGAAATACACAAAGAAACCTAGTACCCAGAAGCTAAGAAACATGGGATTATTTCCAGTTGGTTAAATGGCTTTTCTGTGAGTTTGAAATTCTTTTGCTACCTAGTGATTCAGCTTTGAGATACTTGAACCAAGACAGGAGCACTGTGTGCTCTCTGTGATCTGAAGTGCTTTTCTGCATTTTCAAAGTTCTAGCATTAACCATTGAGGAATTAAACTACAGGCGTTATCAGTGAAATTCGCCTAATCAGGGTAAACATCCAATAGGCTATAAACAAAAAACCCGTGATGGTGGATTAACCAAATTTGGGGGAGCCATGAGGGGCACAAGAGAGAATCATTTTTTCAGAGTTTCATTGAAATACACAAAGAAACCTAGTGCCCAGAAGTTAAGAAACATGGAATTATTTCCAGTTCGCTAAAAAACGCTTTTCTGTGAGTTTGAAACTCTTTTGTTACCTAGTGATTCAGCTTTGAGATACTTGAACCAGGAAAGAAGCACAGTGTGCTCTTGTGATCTGAAGTGCTTTTCTGCATTTTCAAAGTTCTAGCATTACCCTTTGAGGAATTAAACCACAGGCGTTTTCAGTGAAATTCGCCTAATCAGGGTAAACATCCAAAAGTCTCTAAACAAAAAACCCGTGATGGTGGATTGAACAAATTTGGGGAGCCATGAGGGGCACAAGAGAGAATCATTTTGTCAGTTTCATTGAAATACACAAAGAAACCTAGTACCCACAAGCTAAGAAACTTGGAATTATTTCCAGTTGGCTAAAAAACGCTTTTCTTTGAGTTTGGAAAACTCTTTTGCTACCTAGTGATTCAGCTTTGAGATACTTGAACCAGGAGAGAAGCACAGTGTGCTCTTGTGAACTAAATTGTTGTTCTGCGATTTTAAAGTTCTAGCATTAACCATTTAAGAATTGAACTCACAGGAATTAAACCACCTTTTCAGGCATTTTCGCCTAATCAGGGTAAACATCCAATAGGACTGTAAACAAAAACACCCCTTGATGGTGGGATGACCAAACTCTGGGAGCCTTGAGGGGCACATGAGAGAATCATCATTTTTTCAGAGTTTCATTGAAATACACAAAGAAACCTAGTGCCCAGAAGCTAAGAAATATGGAGTTATTTCCAGTTGGCTAAAACGCTTTTCTGTGAGTTTGAATCTCTTTTGTTACCTAGTGATTCAGCTTTGAGATACTTGAAACCAGGAAAGAAGCACAGTGAGCTCTTGTGATCTGAAGTGCTTTTCTGCTATTTTCAAAGTTCTAGCATTAAACCATTGAGGAATTAAACTAACAGGCGTTTTCAGGCAAATTCGCCTAATCAGGGTAAATATCCAATAAGGCTATAAACAAAAAAACCCGTGATGGTGGGATGACCAAATTTGGGGAGCCATGAGGAGCACAAGATAGAATCATTTTGTCAGAGTTTCATTGAAATACACAAAGAAACCTAGTGCCCAAAAGCTAAGAAACATGGAAAATTATTTCCAGTTGGCTAAAACGCTTTTCTGTGAGTTTTGAAATGAACTTTTGCTACCTAGTGATTGATTCAGCTTTGAGATACTTGAAACCAGGACAGAAGCACAGTGTGCTCTTGTGAATCTGAAGTGCTTTTCTGCATTTTCAAAGTTCTAGCATTAACCATTGAGGAATTAAAATACAGGCGTTTTCAGTGAAATTCGCCTAATCAGGTAAACCATCCAATAGGCTATAAACAAAAAAACCCGTGATGGTGGATTGACCACATTTGGGAGCCATTGAGGGGCACAAGAGAGAATCATTTTGGTCAGAGTTTCATTGAAATACACAAAAGAAACCTAGTACCCACAAGCAAAAGAAACATGGAATTATTTCCAGTTGTCTACAATGCTTTTCTGTGAGTTTGAAACTCTTTTGCTACCTAGTGATTCAGCTTAGAGATACTTGAACCAGAGAGAAGCACAGTGTGCTCGCTGTGAACTAAAGTGTTGTTCTGCATTTTTAAAGTTCTAGCATTAACCATTTAAGAATTAAACTCACAGCGTTTTCAGGCATTTTCACTAATCAGGGTAAACATCCAATAGACTGTAAACAAAACACCCTTAAAGGTGGGATCACCAAACTATGGAGCCTTGAGGGGCACATGAGAGGATCATTTTTTCAGAGTTTCATTGAAATACACAAAGAAACCTAGTACCCAGAAGCTAAGAAACATGGTTTATTTCCAGTTTGGTTAAAATGGCTTTTCTGTGAGTTTGAAATACTTTTGCTACCTAGTGATTCAGCTTTGAGATACTTGAACCAAGACAGGAGCACTGTGTGCTCTTGTGATCTGAAGTGCTTTTCTGCATTTTCAAAGTTCTAGCATTAACCATTGAGGAATTAAACCACATGCGTTTTCAGTGAAATTCGCCTAATCAGGGTAAACATCCAATAGGCTATAAACAAAAAACCCCGTGATGGTGGATTGAACAAATTTTGGGGAGCCAT
This sequence comes from Tamias sibiricus, assembly GCA_025594165.1. Lineage (NCBI taxonomy): Eukaryota > Metazoa > Chordata > Mammalia > Rodentia > Sciuridae > Tamias > Tamias sibiricus. The sequence continues at coordinate 73,607 of JAKELJ010000073.1, forward strand.
GAGGGGCACAAGAAGAGAGAATCATTTTTGTCAGTTTCATTGAAATACACAAAGAAACTTAGTACCCACAAGCTAAGAAACATGGAATTATTTCCAGTTGGCCTAAAATGCTTTTCTGTGAGTTTGAAACTCTTTTGCTACCTAGTGATTCAGCTTTGAGATACTTGAACCAGGAGAGAAGCACAGTGTGCTCTTGTGAACTAAATTGTTGTTCTGCGATTTTAAAGTTCTAGCATTAACCATTTAAGAATTGAACTCACAGGCTCTTTCAGGCATTTTCGCCTAATCAGGGTAAACATCCAATAGACTGTAAACAAAAAACACCTTGATGGTGGGATGACCAAACTTGGGGAGCCTTGAGGGGCACATGAGAGAATCATTTTTTCAGAGTTTCATTGAAATACACAAAGAAACACTAGTGCCCAGAAGCTAAGAAATATGGAGTTATTTCCAGTTCGCTAAAAACGCTTTTCTGTGAGTTTGAATCTCTTTTGTTACCTAGTGATTCAGCTTTGAGATACTTGAACCAGGAAAGAAGCACAGTGAGCTCTTGTGAACTGAAGTGCTTTTCTGCATTTTCAAAGTTCTAGCATTTAACCAATTGAGGAATTAAACTAACAGGCGTTTTCAGTAAAATTCGCCTAATCAGGGTAAAACATCCAATAGGCTATAAACAAAAAACCCGTGATGTGTGGATGACCAAATTTGGGGAGCCATGAGGAGCACAAGATAGAATCATTTTGTCAGAGTTTCATTGAAATACACAAAGAAACTAGTGCCAAAAGCTAAGAAACATGGAATTATTTCCAGTTGGCTAAAACGCTTTTCTGTGAGTTTGAAACTTTATTTGCTACCCTAGTGATTGATTCAGCTTTGAGATACTTGAACCAGGACAGAAGCACAGTGTGCTCTTGTGATTCTGGAAGTGCTTTTCTGCATTTTTCAAAGTTCTAGCATTAACCATGGTGTGGAATTAAATACAGGCGTTTTTCAGTGTAAATTTCGCCTAATCAGGGTAAACATCCAATAGGCACTGTATACAAAAAACACCGTGATGGTGGATTGACCACATTTGGGGAGCCTATGAGCGGCACAAGAGAGATTCATTTTGTGAGAGTTTCATTGAAATACACAAAGAAACCTAGTACCAGGAAGCTAAGGAACATGGGATTATTTCCAGTTGGTTAAATGGCTTTTCTGTGAGTTTGAAATTCTTTTGCTACCTAGTGATTCAGCTTTGAGATACTTGAAACCAAGACAGGAGCACTGTGTGCTCTTGTGAATCTGAAGTGCTT
>JAKELJ010000073.1:75001-149695 GCA_025594165.1 Tamias sibiricus
AACGCCTGTGAGTTTAATTCTTAAAGGGTTAATGCTAGAACTTCAAAAACGCAGAACAACACTTTAGTTCACAAGAGCACACTGTTCTCCTGTCCTGGTTCTAGTATCTCAAAGCTGAATCACTAGGTAGCAAAAGAGTTTTCAAACTCACAGAAAAGCATTTTAGCCAACTGGAAATAATTCCAAGTTTCTTAGCTTCTGGGTACTAGTTTTCTTTGTGTATTTCAATGAAACTCTGACAAAATGATTTCTCTCTTGTGCCCCTCATGGGCTCCCAAATTTGGTCATCCCACCATCAACGGTTTTTTTTTGTTTAGAGCCTATTGGTGTTTACCCTTATTAGGCGAATTTCACTGAAAACGCCTGTTAGTTTTAATTCCTCAATGGTTAATGCTAGAACTTTGAAAATGCAGAAAAGCACTTCAGATCACAAGAGCACACTGTGCTTCATTCCCTGGTTCAAGTATCTCAAAGCTGAATCACTAGGTAACAAAAGAGTTTCAAACTCACAGAAAAGCATTTTAGAGAACTGGAAATAATTACATGTTTCTTTGCTTCTGGGTACTAGGTTTCTTTGTGTATTTCAATGAAATTCTGAAAAAATAATTCTCTCTTGTGCCCCTCAAGGCTCCCCAAAGTTTGGTCAATCCACCATCACGGGTTTTTTATTTAGAGCCTATTGGATATTTACCCTGATTAGGCGAATTTCACTGAAAACGCCTGTAGTTTAATTCCTCAATGGTTAATGCTAGAACTTTCAAAATGCAGAAAAGCACTTCAGTTCACAAGAGCACACTGTACTTCTGTCCTGGTGCAAGTATCTCAAAGCTGAATCACTAGATAACAAAAGAGTTTCAAACTCATAGAAAAGCATTTTAGCGAACTGGAAATAATTCCATATTTCTTAGCTTCTGGGGTCACTAGGTTTCTTTGTGTATTTCAATGAAACTCTGAAAAAATGATTCTCTCATGTGCCCCTCAAGCTCCCCAAGTTTGGTCATCCCACCATCAAGGGTGTTTTGTTTTACAGTCTATTGGATATTTACCCTGATTAGGCAAAAATGCCTGAAAAGAACCTGTGAGTTTTAATTCTTAAATGGTTAATGCTAGAACTTTAAAAACGCAGAACAATAATTTAGTTCACAAGAGCACACTGTGCTTCTGTCCTGGTTCAAGTATCTCAAAGCTGAATCACTAGGTAGCAAAAGAGTTTCAAACTCACAGAAAAGCGCTTTAGCCAACTGGAAATAATTCTTGTTTTCTTAGCTCTGTGGGTAACTAGGTTTCTTTGTGTATTTCAATGAAACTCTGAAAAATGATTCTCTCATGTGACCCTCAATGCTCCCCAAGTTTTGGTCATCTCCACCATCAATGGTGTTGTTTGTTTACAGAGCCTATTGGATGTTTACCCTGATTAGGCGAAAATGCCTGAAAACGCCTGTGAGTTTAATTCTTAAATGGTTAATGCTAGAACTTTAAAAACGCAGAACAACACTTTAGTTCACAAGAGCACACTGTTCTCCTGTCCTGGTTCAAGTATCTCAAAGCTGAATCAGCAATAGGTAGCAAAGAGTTTCAAACTCAAAAAAAGCATTTAGCCAACTGGAAATAATTCCCAAGTTTCTTAGCTTGTGGGTACTAGGTTTCTTTGTGTATTTTCAATGAAACTCTGACAAAATGATTCTCTCTTGTGCCCCTCATGGCTCCCCAAATTTGTTCAATCCACCATCACGGGTTTTTTTGTTTAGAGCCTTTTGGATGTTTACCCTGATTAGACGAATTTCACTGAAAACGCTTGTAGTTTAATTCCTCAATGTTAATGGTAGATCTTTGAAAATGCAGAAAAGCACTTCAGATCACAAGAGCACACTGTGCTTCTGTCCTGGTTCAAGTATCTCAAAGCTGAATCACTAGGTAACAAAAGAGTTTCAAACTCACAGAAAAAGCGTTTTAGCGAACTGGAAATAATTCCATATTTTTTAGCTTCTGTGGCACTAGGTTTCTTTGTGTATTTCAATGAAACTCTGAAAAAAATGATTCTCTCATGTGCCCCTCAAGGCTCCCCAAGTTTGGTCATCCCACCATCAAGGGTGTTTTTGTTTACAGTCTATTGGATGTTTACCCTGATTAGGCGAAAATACCTGAAAAGAGCCTGTGAGTTTAATTCTTAAATGGTTAATGCTAGAACTTTAAAAACGCAGAACAACAATTTAGTTCACAAGAGCACACTGTGCTTCTCTCCTGGTTCAAGTATCTCAAAGCTGAATCACTAGGTAGCAAAAGAGTTTCAAAACCCACAGAAAAGCGTTTTAGAAACTGGAAATAATTCCATGTTTCTTAGCTTGTGGGTACTAGATTTCTTTGTGTATTTCAATGAAACTCTGAAAAAATGATTCTCTCTTGTGCCCCTCATGGCTCCCCAAATTTGGTCAATCCACCATCACGGGTTTCTTGTTTAGTGCCTATTGGATGTTTACCCCTGATTAGGCGAATTTCACTGAAAACGCCTGTAGTTTAATTCCTCAATGGTTAATGCTAGAACTTTGAAAATGCAGAAAAGCACTTCAGATCACAAGAGCACACAGTGCTCCTGTCCTGGTTCAAGTATCACAAAGCTGAATCACTAGGTAGCAAAAGAGTTTCAAAACTCACAGAAAAGCGATTTACCCAACTGGAAATAATCCCATATTTCATAGCTTCTGGGTACTAGGTTTCTTTGTGTATTTCAATAAAACTCTCACAAAATGGTTCTCTCTTGTGCCGCTCATGGCTCCCAAATGTGGTCAATCCACCATCACGAGTTTTTTGTTTATAGCCTATTGGATGTTTACCATGATTAGCCGAATTTCACTGAAAACGCCTGTAGTTTAATTCCTCAATGGTTAATGCTAGAACTTTGAAAATGCAGAAAAGCACTTCAGATCACAAGAGCACACTGTGCTTCTGTCCTGGTTCAAGTATCTCAAAGCTGAATCAATCACTAGGTAGCAAAAGAATTTCAAAGTCACAGAAAAGCCTTTTAGCCAACTGGAAATAATTCCATGTTTCTTACCTTCTGGGCACTAGGTTTCTTTGTGTATTTCAATGAAACTCTAACAAAATAATTCTCTATTGTGCTCCTCATGGCTCCCCAAATTTGGTCATCCCACGATCACGGATTTTTGTTTATAGCCTATTGGATGTTTACCCTGATTAGGCGAATTTTACTGAAATCGCCTGTTAGTTTAATTCCTCAATGGTTAATGCTAGAACTTTGAAAATGCAGAAAAGCACTTCAGATCACAAGAGCTCACTGTGCTTCTTTCCTGGTTCAAGTATCTCAAAGCTGAATCACTAGGTAACAAAAGAGATTCAAACTCACAGAAAAGCGTTTTTAGCGAACTGGAAATAATTACATGTTTCTTTGCTTCTGGGTACTAGGTTTCTTTGTGTATTTCAATGAAATTCTGAAAAAAATAATTCTCTCTTGTGACCCTCAAGGCTCCCCAAGTTTGGTCAATCCACCATCACGGGTTTTTTATTTAGAGCCTATTGGATATTTACCCTGATTAGGCGAATTTCACTGAAAACGCCTGTAGTTTAATTCCTCAATGGTTAATGCTAAAACTTTCAAAATGCAGAAAAGCACTTCAGTTCACAAGAGCACACTGTGCTTCTGTCCTGGTGCAAGTATCTCAAAGCTGAATCACTAGATAACAAAAGAGTTTCAAACTCACAGAAAAGCATTTTAGCGAACTGGAAATAATTCCATATTTCTTAGCTTCTGGGCACTAGGTTTCTTTGTGTATTTCAATGAAACTCTGACAAAAAAATGATTCTCTCATGTGCCCCTCAAGGCTCCCCAAGTTTGGTCATCCCACCATCAAGGGTGTTTTGTTTACAGTCTATTGGATGTTTACCCTGATTAGGCGAAAATGCCTGAAAAGAGCCTGTGAGTTTAATTCTTAAATGGTTAATGCTAGAACTTTAAAAACGCAGAACAACAATTTAGTTCACAAGAGCACACTGTGCTTGTCTCCTGGTTCAAGTATCTCAAAGCTGAATCACTAGGTAGCAAAAGAGTTTCAAAACTCACAGAAAAGCGTTTTAGCCAACTGGAAATAATTCCATGTTTCTTAGCTTGTGGGTACTAAGTTTCTTTCTGTATTTCAATGAAACTCTGACAAAATGATTCTCTCTTGTGCCCCTCATGGCTCCCCAAATTTGTTCAATCCACCATCATGGGTTTTTTGTTTTAGAGCCTTTTGGATGTTACCCTGATTAGACGAATTTCACTGAAAACGCCTGTGTGGTTTAATTCCTCAATGGGTAATGCTAGAACTTTAAAAATGCAGAACAACAATTTAGTTCACAAGAGCACACTGTGCTTCTCTCCTGGTTCAAGTATCTCAAAACTGAATCACTAGGTAGCAAAAGAGTTTCAAACCCACAGAAAAGCGTTTTAGAAACTGGAAATAATTCCATGTTTCTTAGCTTCTGGGCACTAGGTTTCTTTGTGTATTTCAATGAAACTCTGAAAAAATGATTCTCTCTTGTGCCCCTCATGGCTCCCCAAATTTGGTCAATCCACCATCACGGGTTTCTTGTTTAGAGCCTATTGGATGTTTACCCTGATTAGGCGAATTTCACTGAAAACGCCTGTAGTTTAATTCCTCAATGGTTAATGCTAGAACTTTGAAAATGCAGAAAAGCACTTCAGATCACAAGAGCACACAGTGCTCCTGTGTCCTGGTTCAAGTATCACAAAGCTGAATCACTAGGTAGCAAAAGAGTTTCAAACTCACAGAAAAGCGATTTACCCAACTGGAAATAATCCCATGTTTCATAGCTTCTGGGTACTAGGTTTCTTTGTGTATTTCAATAAAACTCTCACAAAATGGTTCTCTCTTGTGCCGCTCATGGCTCCCCAAATGTGGTCAATCCACCATCACGAGTTTTTTTGTTTATAGCCTATTGGATGTTTACCATGATTAGCCGAATTTCACTGAAAACGCCTGTAGTTTAATTCCTCAATGGTTAATGCTAGAACTTTGAAAATGCAGAAAAGCACTTCAGATCACAAGAGCACACTGTGCTTCGGTCCTGGTTCAAGTATCTCAAAGCTGAATCAATCACTAGGTAGCAAAAGAATTTCAAAGTCACAGAAAAGCCTTTTAGCCAACTGGAAATAATTCCATGTTTCTTACCTTCTGGGCACTAGGTTTCTTTGTGTATTTCAATGAAACTCTGACAAAATGATTCTCTATTGTGCTCCTCATGGCTCCCCAAATTTGGTCATCCCACGATCACGGGTTTTTTGTTTATAGCCTATTGGATGTTTACCCTGATTAGGCGAATTTTACTGAAATCGCCTGTTAGTTTAATTCCTCAATGGTTAATGCTAGAACTTTGAAAATGCAGAAAAGCACTTCAGATCACAAGAGCTCACTGTGCTTCTTTCCTGGTTCAAGTATCTCAAAGCTGAATCACTAGGTAACAAAAGAGATTCAAACTCACAGAAAAGCGTTTTAGCGAACTGGAAATAATTACATGTTTCTTTGCTTCTGGGTACTAGGTTTCTTTGTGTATTTCAATGAAATTCTGAAAAAATAATTCTCTCTTGTGCCCCTCAAGGCTCCCCAAGTTTGGTCAATCCACCATCACGGGTTTTTTATTTAGAGCCTATTGGATATTTACCCTGATTAGGCGAATTTCACTGAAAACGCCTGTAGTTTAATTCCTCAATGGTTAATGCTAAAACTTTCAAAATGCAGAGAAAGCACTTCAGTTCACAAGAGCACACTGTGCTTCTGTCCTGGTGCAAGTATCTCAAAGCTGAATCACTAGATAACCAAAGAGTTTCAAACTCACAGAAAAGCATTTTAGCGAACTGGAAATAATTCCATATTTCTTAGCTTCTGGGCACTAGGTTTCTTTGTGTATTTCAATGAAACTCTGAAAAAATGATTCTCTCATGTGCCCCTCAAGGCTCCCCAAGTTTGGTCATCCCACCATCAAGTGTGTTTTGTTTACAGTCTATTGGATGTTTACCCTGATTAGGCGAAAATGCTTGAAAAGAGTTTGTGAGTTTAATTCTTAAATGGTTAATGCTAGAACTTTAAAAACGCAGAACAACAATTTAGTTCACAAGAGCACACTGTGCTTGTCTCCTGGTTCAAGTATCTCAAAGCTGAATCACTAGGTAGCAAAAGAGTTTTAAACTCACAGAAAAGCGTTTTAGCCAACTGGAAATAATTCCATGTTTCTTAGCTTGTGGGTACTAAGTTTCTTCCTGTATTTCAATGAAACTCTGACAAAATGATTCTCTCTTGTGCCCCTCATGGCTCTTCAAATTTGTTCAATCCACCATCACGGGTTTTTTGTTTAGAGCCTTTTGGATGTTACCCTGATTAGACGAATTTCACTGAAAACGCCTGTGGTTTAATTCCTCAATGGGTAATGCTAGAACTTTAAAAATGCAGAACAACAATTTAGTTCACAAGAGCACACTGTGCTTCTCTCCTGGTTCAAGTATCTCAAAACTGAATCACTAGGTAGCAAAAGAGTTTCAAACTCACAGAAAAGCGTTTTAGCCAACTGGAAATAATTCCATGTTTCTTAGCTTGTGGGTACTAGGTTTCTTTGTGTATTTCAATGAAACTCTGACAAAATGATTCTCTCTTGTGCCCCTCATGGCTCCCCAAATTTGTTCAATCCACCATCACGGGTTTTTTGTTTAGAGCCTTTTGGATGTTTTACCCTGATTAGACGAATTTCACTGAAAACGCTTGTAGTTTAATTCCTCAATGGTTAATGGTAGATCTTTGAAAATGCAGAAAAGCACTTCAGATCACAAGAGCACACTGTGCTTCTGTCCTGGTTCAAGTATCTCAAAGCTGAATCACTAGGTAAAAAAAGAGTTTCGAACTCACAGAAAAGCGTTTTAGCGAACTGGAAATAATTCCAAGTTTCTTAGCTTCTGGGTACTAGGTTTCTTTGTGTATTTCAATGAAACTCTGACAAAATGATTTTCTCTTGTGCCCCTCATGGCTCCAAAATTTGGTCATCCCACCATCACGGTTTTTTTTTGTTTAGAGCCTATTGGATGTTTACCCTTATTAGGCGAATTTCACTGAAAAACGCCTGTTAGTTTAATTCCTCAATGGTTAATGCTAGAACTTTGAAAAAATGCAGAAAAGCACTTCAGATCACAAGAGCACACTGTGCTTCTTTACTGGTTCAAGTATCTCAAAGCTGAATCACTAGGTAACAAAAGAGTTTCAAACTCACAGAAAAGCGTTTTAGCGAACTGGAAATAATTCCAAGTTTCTTAGCTTCTGGGTACTAGGTTTCTTTGTGTATTTCAATGAAACTCTGACAAAATGATTTTCTCTTGTGCCCCTCATGGCTCCAAAATTTGGTCATCCCACCATCACGGTTTTTTGTTTGTTGAGCCTATTGGATGTTTACCCTTATTAGGCGAATTTCACTGAAAACGCCTGTTAGTTTAATTCCTCAATGGTTAATGCTAGAACTTTGAAAATGCAGAAAAGCACTTCAGATCACAAGAGCACACTGTGCTTCTTTACTGGTTCAAGTATCTCAAAGCTGAATCACTAGGTAACAAAAGAGTTTCAAACTCACAGAAAAGCGTTTTAGCGAACTGGAAATAATTCCATATTTTTTAGCTTCTGGGCACTAGGTTTCTTTGTGAATTTCAATGAAACTCTGAAAAAATGATTCTCTCATGTGCCCCCTCAAGGCTCCCCAAGTTTGGTCATCCCACCATCAAGGGTGTTTTGTTTACAGTCTATTGGATGTTTACCCTGATTAGGCGAAAATACCTGAAAAGAGCCTGTGAGTTTAATTCTTAAATGGTTAATGCTAGAACTTTTAAAAACGCAGAAACAACAATTTAATTCACAAGAGCACACTGTGCTTCTCTCCTGGTTCAAGTATCTCAAAGCTGAATCACTAGGTAGCAAAAGAGTTTCAAACCCACAGAAAAGCGTTTTAGAAACTGGAAATAATTCCATGTTTCTTAGCTTGTGGGTACTAGGTTTCTTTGTGTATTTCAATGAAACTCTGAAAAAATGATTCTCTCTTGTGACCCTCATGGCTCCCCAAATTTGGTCAATCCACCATCACGGGTTTCTTGTTTAGAGCCTATTGGATGTTTACCCTGATTAGGCGAATTTCACTGAAAACGCCTGTAGTTTAATTCCTCAATGGTTAATGCTAGAACTTTGAAAATGCAGAAAAGCACTTCAGATCACAAGAGCACACAGTGCTCCTGTCCTGGTTCAAGTATCACAAAGCTGAATCACTAGGTAGCAAAAGAGTTTCAAACTCACAGAAAAGCGATTTACCCAACTGGAAATAATCCCATGTTTCATAGCTTCTGGGTACTAGGTTTCTTTGTGTATTTCAATAAAACTCTCACAAAATGGTTCTCTCTTGTGCCCGCTCATGGCTCCCCAAATGTGGTCAATCCACCATCACGAGTTTTTTGTTTATAGCCTATTGGATGTTTACCATGATTAGCCGAATTTCACTGAAAAACGCCCTGTAGTTTAATTCCTCAATGGTTAATGCTAGAACTTTGAAAATGCAGAAAAGCACTTCAGATCACAAGAGCACACTGTGCTTCTGTCCTGGTTCAAGTATCTCAAAGCTGAATCAATCACTAGGTAGCAAAAGAATTTCAAAGTCACAGAAAAGCCTTTTAGCCAACTGGAAATAATTCCATGTTTCTTACCTTCTGGGCACTAGGTTTCTTTGTGTATTTCAATGAAACTCTGACAAAATGATTCTCTATTGTGCTCCTCATGGCTCCCAAAATTTGGTCATCCCACGATCACGGATTTTTTGTTTATAGCCTATTGGATGTTTACCCTGATTAGGCGAATTTTACTGAAATCGCCTGTTAGTTTAATTCCTCAATGGTTAATGCTAGAACTTTGAAAATGCAGAAAAGCACTTCAGATCACAAGAGCACACTGTGCTTCTGTCCTGGTTCAAGTATCTCAAAGCTGAATCACTAGGTAACAAAAGAGTTTCAAACTCACAGAAAAGCGTTTTAGCGAACTGGAAATAATTCCAAGTTTCTTAGCTTCTGGGTACTAGGTTTCTTTGTGTATTTCAATGAAACTCTGACAAAAATGATTTTCTCTTGTGCCCCTCATGGCTCCAAAATTTGGTCATCCCACCATCACGGTTTTTTTTGTTTAGAGCCTATTGGATGTTTACCCTTATTAGGCGAATTTCACTGAAAACGCCTGTTAGTTTAATTCCTCAATGGTTAATGCTAGAACTTTGAAAATGCAGAAAAGCACTTCAGATCACAAGAGCACACTGTGCTTCTTTACTGGTTCAAGTATCTCAAAGCTGAATCACTAGGTAACAAAAGAGTTTCAAACTCACAGAAAAGCGTTTTAGCGAACTGGAAATAATTCCATATTTTTTAGCTTCTGGGCACTAGGTTTCTTTGTGAATTTCAATGAAACTCTGAAAAAATGATTCTCTCATGTGCCCCTCAAGGCTCCCCAAGTTTGGTCATCCCACCATCAAGGGTGTTTTGTTTACAGTCTATTGGATGTTTACCCTGATTAGGCGAAAATACCTGAAAAGAGCCTGTGAGTTTAATTCTTAAATGGTTAATGCTAGAACTTTAAAAACGCAGAACAACAATTTAATTCACAAGAGCACACTGTGCTTCTCTCCTGGTTCAAGTATCTCAAAGCTGAATCACTAGGTAGCAAAAGAGTTTCAAACCCACAGAAAACCGTTTTAGAAACTGGAAATAATTCCATGTTTCTTAGCTTGTGGGTACTAGGTTTCTTTGTGTATTTCAATGAAACTCTGAAAAAATGATTCTCTCTTGTGCCCCTCATGGCTCCCCCAAATTTGGTCAATCCACCATCACGGGTTTCTTGTTTAGAGCCTATTGGATGTTTACCCTGATTAGGCGAATTTCACTGAAAAACACCTGTAGTTTAATTCCTCAATGGTTAATGCTAGAACTTTGAAAATGCAGAAAAGCACTTCAGATCACAAGAGCACACAGTGCTCCTGTCCTGGTTCAAGTATCACAAAGCTGAATCACTAGGTAGCAAAAGAGTTTCAAACTCACAGAAAAGCGATTTACCCAACTGGAAATAATCCCATGTTTCATAGCTTCTGGGTACTAGGTTTCTTTGTGTATTTCAATAAAACTCTCACAAAATGGTTCTCTCTTGTGCCGCTCATGGCTCCCCAAATGTGGTCAATCCACCATCACGAGTTTTTTGTTTATAGCCTATTGGATGTTTACCATGATTAGCCGAATTTCACTGAAAACGCCTGTAGTTTAATTCCTCAATGGTTAATGCTAGAACTTTGAAAAATGCAGAAAAGCACTTCAGATCACAAGAGCACACTGTGCTTCGGTCCTGGTTCAAGTATCTCAAAGCTGAATCAATCACTAGGTAGCAAAAGAATTTCAAAGTCACAGAAAAGCCTTTTAGCCAACTGGAAATAATTCCATGTTTCTTACCTTCTGGGCACTAGGTTTCTTTGTGTATTTCAATGAAACTCTGACAAAATGATTCTCTATTGTGCTCCTCATGGCTCCCAAAATTTGGTCATCCCACGATCACGGATTTTTTGTTTATAGCCTATTGGATGTTTACCCTGATTAGGCGAATTTTACTGAAATCGCCTGTTAGTTTAATTCCTCAATGGTTAATGCTAGAACTTTGAAAATGCAGAAAAGCACTTCAGATCACAAGAGCACACTGTGCTTCTGTCCTGGTTCAAGTATCTCAAAGCTGAATCACTAGGTAACAAAAGAGTTTCAAACTCACAGAAAAGCGTTTTAGCGAACTGGAAATAATTCCAAGTTTCTTAGCTTCTGGGTACTAGGTTTCTTTGTGTATTTCAATGAAACTCTGACAAAATGATTTTCTCTTGTGCCCCTCATGGCTCCCAAATTTGGTCATCCCACCATCACGGTTTTTTTTTTTTGTTTAGAGCCTATTGGATGTTTACCCTTATTAGGCGAATTTCACTGAAAACGCCTGTTAGTTTAATTCCTCAATGGTTAATGCTAGAACTTTGAAAATGCAGAAAAGCACTTCAGATCACAAGAGCACACTGTGCTTCTTTACTGGTTCAAGTATCTCAAAGCTGAATCACTAGGTAACAAAAGAGTTTCAAACTCACAGAAAAGCGTTTTAGCGAACTGGAAATAATTCCATATTTTTTAGCTTCTGGGCACTAGGTTTCTTTGTGAATTTCAATGAAACTCTGAAAAAATGATTCTCTCATGTGCCCCTCAAGGCTCCCCAAGTTTGGTCATCCCACCATCAAGGGTGTTTTGTTTACAGTCTATTGGATGTTTACCCTGATTAGGCGAAAATACCTGAAAAGAGCCTGTGAGTTTAATTCTTAAATGGTTAATGCTAGAACTTTAAAAACGCAGAACAACAATTTAATTCACAAGAGCACACTGTGCTTCTCTCCTGGTTCAAGTATCTCAAAGCTGAATCACTAGGTAGCAAAAGAGTTTCAAACCACAGAAAAGCGTTTTAGAAACTGGAAATAATTCCATGTTTCTTAGCTTGTGGGTACTAGGTTTCTTTGTGTATTTCAATGAAACTCTGAAAAAATGATTCTCTCTTGTGCCCCTCATGGCTCCCCAAATTTGGTCAATCCACCATCACGGGTTTCTTGTTTAGAGCCTATTGGATGTTTACCCTGATTAGGCGAATATCACTGAAAACGCCTGTAGTTTAATTCCTCAATGGTTAATGCTAGAACTTTGAAAATGCAGAAAAGCACTTCAGATCACAAGAGCACACAGTGCTCCTGTCCTGGTTCAAGTATCACAAAGCTGAATCACTAGGTAGCAAAAGAGTTTCAAACTCACAGAAAAGCGATTTACCCAACTGGAAATAATCCCATGTTTCATAGCTTCTGGGTACTAGGTTTCTTTGTGTATTTCAATAAAACTCTCACAAAATGGTTCTCTCTTGTGCCGCTCATGGCTCCCCAAATGTGGTCAATCCACCATCACGAGTTTTTTGTTTATAGCCTATTGGATGTTTACCATGATTAGCCGAATTTCACTGAAAACGCCTGTAGTTTAATTCCTCAATGGTTAATGCTAGAACTTTGAAAATGCAGAAAAGCACTTCAGATCACAAGAGCACACTGTGCTTCTGTCCTGGTTCAAGTATCTCAAAGCTGAATCAATCACTAGGTAGCAAAAGAATTTCAAAGTCACAGAAAAGCCTTTTAGCCAACTGGAAATAATTCCATGTTTCTTACCTTCTGGGCACTAGGTTTCTTTGTGTATTTCAATGAAACTCTGACAAAATGATTCTCTATTGTGCTCCTCATGGCTCCCAAAATTTGGTCATCCCACGATCACGGATTTTTTTGTTTATAGCCTATTGGATGTTTACCCTGATTAGGCGAATTTTACTGAAATCGCCTGTTAGTTTAATTCCTCAATGGTTAATGCTAGAACTTTAAAAATGCAGAAAAGCACTTCAGATCACAAGAGCACACTGTGCTTCTGTCCTGGTTCAAGTATCTCAAAGCTGAATCACTAGGTAACAAAAGAGTTTCAAACTCACAGAAAAGCGTTTTAGCGAACTGGAAATAATTCCAAGTTTCTTAGCTTCTGGGTACTAGGTTTCTTTGTGTATTTCAATGAAACTCTGACAAAATGATTTTCTCTTGTGCCCCTCATGGCTCCCAAATTTGGTCATCCCACCATCACGGTTTTTTTGTTTAGAGCCTATTGGATGTTTACCCTTATTAGGCGAATTTCACTGAAAACGCCTGTTAGTTTAATTCCTCAATGGTTAATGCTAGAACTTTGAAAATGCAGAAAAGCACTTCAGATCACAAGAGCACACTGTGCTTCTTTACTGGTTCAAGTATCTCAAAGCTGAATCACTAGGTAACAAAAGAGTTTCAAACTCACAGAAAAGCGTTTTAGCGAACTGGAAATAATTCCATATTTTTTAGCTTCTGGGCACTAGGTTTCTTTGTGTATTTCAATGAAACTCTGAAAAAATGATTCTCTCATGTGCCCCTCAAGGCTCCCCAAGTTTGGTCATCCCACCATCAAGGGTGTTTTGTTTACAGTCTATTGGATGTTTACCCTGATTAGGCGAAAAAACCTGAAAAGAGCCTGTGAGTTTAATTCTTAAATGGTTAATGCTAGAACTTTAAAAACGCAGAACAACAATTTAATTCACAAGAGCACACTGTGCTTCTCTCCTGGTTCAAGTATCTCAAAGCTGAATCACTAGGTAGCAAAAGAGTTTCAAACCCACAGAAAAGCGTTTTAGAAACTGGAAATAATTCCATGTTTCTTAGCTTGTGGGTACTAGGTTTCTTTGTGTATTTCAATGAAACTCTGAAAAAATGATTCTCTCTTGTGCCCCTCATGGCTCCCCAAATTTGGTCAATCCACCATCACGGGTTTCTTGTTTAGAGCCTATTGGATGTTTACCCTGATTAGGCGAATTTCACTGAAAACGCCTGTAGTTTAATTCCTCAATGGTTAATGCTAGAACTTTGAAAATGCAGAAAAGCACTTCAGATCAAAAGAGCACACAGTGCTCCTGTCCTGGTTCAAGTATCACAAAGCTGAATCACTAGGTAGCAAAAGAGTTTCAAACTCACAGAAAAGCGATTTACCCAACTGGAAATAATCCCATGTTTCATAGCTTCTGGGTACTAGGTTTCTTTGTGTATTTCAATAAAACTCTCACAAAATGGTTCTCTCTTGTGCCGCTCATGGCTCCCCAAATGTGGTCAATCCACCATCACGAGTTTTTTGTTTATAGCCTATTGGATGTTTACCATGATTAGCCGAATTTCACTGAAAACGCCTGTAGTTTAATTCCTCAATGGTTAATGCTAGAACTTTGAAAATGCAGAAAAGCACTTCAGATCACAAGAGCACACTGTGCTTCTGTCCTGGTTCAAGTATCTCAAAGCTGAATCAATCACTAGGTAGCAAAAGAATTTCAAAGTCACAGAAAAGCTTTTAGCCAACTGGAAATAATTCCATGTTTCTTACCTTCTGGGCACTAGGTTTCTTTGTGTATTTCAATGAAACTCTGACAAAATGATTCTCTATTGTGCTCCTCATGGCTCCCAAAATTTGGTCATCCCACGATCACGGATTTTTTTGTTTATAGCCTATTGGATGTTTACCCTGATTAGGCGAATTTTACTGAAATCGCCTGTTAGTTTAATTCCTCAATGGTTAATGCTAGAACTTTGAAAAAATGCAGAAAAAGCACTTCAGATCACAAGAGCACACTGTGCTTCTGTCCTGGTTCAAGTATCTCAAAGCTGAATCACTAGGTAACAAAAGAGTTTCAAACTCACAGAAAAGCGTTTTAGCGAACTGGAAATAATTCCAAGTTTCTTAGCTTCTGGGTACTAGGTTTCTTTGTGTATTTCAATGAAACTCTGACAAATGATTTTCTCTTGTGCCCCTCATGGCTCCCAAATTTGGTCATCCCACCATCACGGTTTTTTTTGTTTAGAGCCTATTGGATGTTTACCCTTATTAGGCGAATTTCACTGAAAACGCCTGTTAGTTTAATTCCTCAATGGTTAATGCTAGAACTTTGAAAATGCAGAAAAGCACTTCAGATCACAAGAGCACACTGTGCTTCTTTACTGGTTCAAGTATCTCAAAGCTGAATCACTAGGTAACAAAAGAGTTTCAAACTCACAGAAAAGCGTTTTAGCGAACTGGAAATAATTCCATATTTTTTAGCTTCTGGGCACTAGGTTTCTTTGTGTATTTCAATGAAACTCTGAAAAAATGATTCTCTCATGTGCCCCTCAAGGCTCCCCAAGTTTGGTCATCCCACCATCAAGGGTGTTTTGTTTACAGTCTATTGGATGTTTACCCTGATTAGGCGAAAATACCTGAAAAGAGCCTGTGAGTTTAATTCTTAAATGGTTAATGCTAGAACTTTTAAAAACGCAGAACAACAATTTAATTCACAAGAGCACACTGTGCTTCTCTCCTGGTTCAAGTATCTCAAAGCTGAATCACTAGGTAGCAAAAGAGTTTCAAACCCACAGAAAAGCGTTTTAGAAACTGGAAATAATTCCATGTTTCTTAGCTTGTGGGTACTAGGTTTCTTTGTGTATTTCAATGAAACTCTGAAAAAATGATTCTCTCTTGTGCCCCTCATGGCTCCCCAAATTTGGTCAATCCACCATCACGGGTTTCTTGTTTAGAGCCTATTGGATGTTTACCCTGATTAGGCGAATTTCACTGAAAACGCCTGTAGTTTAATTCCTCAATGGTTAATGCTAGAACTTTGAAAATGCAGAAAAGCACTTCAGATCAAAAGAGCACACAGTGCTCCTGTCCTGGTTCAAGTATCACAAAGCTGAATCACTAGGTAGCAAAAGAGTTTCAAACTCACAGAAAAGCGATTTACCCAACTGGAAATAATCCCATGTTTCATAGCTTCTGGGGTACTAGGTTTCTTTGTGTATTTCAATAAAACTCTCACAAAATGGTTCTCTCTTGTGCCGCTCATGGCTCCCCAAATGTGGTCAATCCACCATCACGAGTTTTTTGTTTATAGCCTATTGGATGTTTACCATGATTAGCCGAATTTCACTGAAAACGCCTGTAGTTTAATTCCTCAATGGTTAATGCTAGAACTTTGAAAATGCAGAAAAGCACTTCAGATCACAAGAGCACACTGTGCTTCTGTCCTGGTTCAAGTATCTCAAAGCTGAATCAATCACTAGGTAGCAAAAGAATTTCAAAGTCACAGAAAAGCCTTTTAGCCAACTGGAAATAATTCCATGTTTCTTACATTCTGGGCACTAGGTTTCTTTGTGTATTTCAATGAAACTCTGACAAAATGATTCTCTATTGTGCTCCTCATGGCTCCCAAAATTTGGTCATCCCACGATCACGGATTTTTTGTTTATAGCCTATTGGATGTTTACCTGATTAGGCGAATTTTACTGAAATCGCCTGTTAGTTTAATTCCTCAATGGTTAATGCTAGAACTTTGAAAATGCAGAAAAGCACTTCAGATCACAAGAGCTCACTGTGCTTCTTCCTGGTTCAAGTATCTCAAAGCTGAATCACTAGGTAACAAAAGAGATTCAAACTCACAGAAAAGCGTTTTAGCGAACTGGAAATAATTACAAGTTTCTTAGCTTCTGGGTACTAGGTTTCTTTGTGTATTTCAATGAAATTCTGAAAAAATAATTCTCTCTTGTGCCCCTCAAGGCTCCCCAATTTGGTCAATCCCACCATCACGGGTTTTTTATTTAGAGCCTATTGGATATTTACCCTGATTAGGCGAATTTCACTGAAAACGCCTGTAGTTTAATTCCTCAATGGTTAATGCTAGAACTTTCAAAATGCAGAAAAGCACTTCAGTTCACAAGAGCACACTGTGCTTCTGTCCTGGTGCAAGTATCTCAAAGCTGAATCACTAGATAACAAAGAGTTTCAAACTCACAGAAAAGCATTTTAGCGAACTGGAAATAATTCCATATTTCTTAGCTTCTGGGCACTAGGTTTCTTTGTGTATTTCAATGAAACTCTGAAAAAATGATTCTCTCATGTGCCCCTCAAGGCTCCCCAAGTTTGGTCATCCCACCATCAAGGGTGTTTTGTTTACAGTCTATTGGATGTTTACCCTGATTAGGCGAAAATGCCTGAAAAGAGCCTGTGAGTTTAATTCTTAAATGGTTAATGCTAGAACTTTAAAAACGCAGAACAACAATTATAGTTCACAAGAGCACACTGTGCTTGTCTCCTGGTTCAAGTATCTCAAAGCTGAATCACTAGGTAGCAAAAGAGTTTCAAACTCACAGAAAAGCGTTTTAGAAACTGGAAATAATTCCATGTTTCTTAGCTTGTGGGTACTAAGGTTTCTTTGTGTATTTCAATGAAACTCTGACAAAATGATTCTCTCTTGTGCCCCTCATGGCTCCCCAAATTTGGTCAATCCACCATCACGGGTTTTTTGTTTAGAGCCTTTTGGATGTTTACCCTGATTAGGCGAATTTCACTGAAAACGCCTGTAGTTTAATTCCTCAATGGTTAATGCTAGAACTTTGAAAATGCAGAAAAGCACTTCAGATCACAAGAGCACACTGTGTTTCTTCCTGGTTCAAGTATCTCAAAGCTGAATCACTAGGTAGCAAAAGAGTTTCAAACTCACAGAAAAGCGATTTTTAGAAACTGGAAATAATCCCATGTTTCTTAGCTTGTGGGTACTAGGTTTCTTGTGTATTTCAATGAAACTCTGAAAAAATGATTCTCTCTTGTGCCCCTCATGGCTCCCCAAATTTGGTCAATCCCACCATCACGGGTTTTTGTTTAGAGCCTATTGGATGTTTACCCGATTAGGCGAATTTCACTGAAAACGCCTGTAGTTTAATTCCTCAATGGTTAATGCTAGAACTTTGAAAATGCAGAGAAAAGCACTTCAGATCACAAGAGCACACAGTGCTCCTGTCCTGGTTCAAGTATCTCAAAGCTGAATCAATCACTAGGTAGCAAAAGAGTTTCAAACTCACAGAAAAGCGATTTACCCAACTGGAAATAATCCATGTTTTCTTAGCTTCTGGGTACTAGGTTTCTTTGTGTATTTCAATGAAACTCTGACAAAATGATTCTCTCTTGTGCCGCTCATGGCTCCCAAATTTGGTCAATCCACCATCACGGGTTTTTTGTTTATAGCCTATTGGATGTTTACCCTGATTAGGCGAATTTCACTGAAAACGCCTGTAGTTTAATTCCTCAATGGTTAATGCTAGAACTTTGAAAATGCAGAAAATCACTTCAGATCACAAGCACACTGTGCTTCTGTCCTGGTTCAAGTATCTCAAAGCTGAATCAATCACTAGGTAGCAAAAGAGATTTCAAACTCACAGAAAAGCCTTTTAGCCAACTGGAAATAATTAACATGTTTCTTACCTTCTGGGCACTAGGTTTCTTTGTGTATTTCAATGAAACTCTGAAAAAATGATTCTCTATTGTGCCCCTCATGGCTCCCCAAATTTGGTCATCCACCATCACGGGTTTTTTGTTTATAGCCTATTGGATGTTTACCCTGATTAGGCGAATTTCACTGAAAACGCCTGTTAGTTTAATTCCTCAATGGTTAATGCTAGAACTTTGAAAATGCAGAAAAGCACTTCAGATCACAAGAGCTCACTGTGCTTCTTTCCTGGTTCAAGTATCTCAAAGCTGAATCACTAGGTAACAAAAGAGTTTCAAACTCACAGAAAAGCATTTTAGCAAACTGGAAATAATTCCATGTTTCTTAGATTAGGGCACTAGGTTTCTTTGTGTATTTCAATGAAACTCTGAAAAAATGATTCTCTCATGTGCCCCTCAAGGCTCCCCAAGTTTGGTCATCCCACCATCAAGGGTGTTTTGTTTACAGTCTATTGGACATTTACCCTGATTAGGCGAAAATGCCTGAAAACGCCTGTGAGTTTAATTCTTAAATGGTTAATGCTAGAACTTTAAAAATGCAGAACAACACTGTAGTTCACAAGAGCACACTGTGCTCTTCTCTCCTGGTTCAAGTATCTCAAAGCTGAATCACTAGGTAGCAAAAGAGTTTCAAACTCACAGAAAAGCGTTTTAGCCAACTGGAAATAATTCCATGTTTCTTAGCTTCTGGACACTAGGTTTCTTTGTGTATTTCAATGAAACTCTGAAAAAATGATTCTCTCATGTCCCCTCATGGCTCCCCAAATTTGGTCATCCCACCATCAAGGGTTTTTGTTTACAGCCTATTGGATGTTTACCCTGATTAGGCGAAAATTCACAGAAAACGTCTGTGAGATTAATTCCTAAATGGTTAATGCTAGAACTTTGAAAATGCAGAAAAGCACTTCAGATCACAAGAGCACACAGTGCTCCTGTCCTGTTTCAAGTATCTCAAAGCTGAATCACTAGGTAGCAAAAGAGTTTCAAACTCACAGAAAAGCGATTTACCCAACTGGAAATAATCCCATGTTTCTTAGCTTCTGGGTACTAGGTTTCTTTGTGTATTTCAATGAAACTCTGAAAAAATGATTCTCCCTTGTGCCCCTCATGGCTCAACGAATTTGGTCATCCCACCATCACGGGTTTTTTGTTTAGAGCCTATTGGATGTTTACCCTGATTAGGCGAATTTCACTGAAAACGCCTGTTAGTTTAATTCCTCAATGGTTAATGCTAGAACTTTGGTAATGCAGAAAAGTTGTTCAGATCACAAGAGCACACTGTGCTTCTTTCTGGTTCAAGTATCTCAAAGCTGAATCACTAGGTAGCAAAAAAGTTTCAAACTCACAGAAAAGCGTTTTAGCAAACTGGAAATAATTCCATGTTTCTTAGCTTCTGGGCACAAGGTTTCTTTGTGTATTTCAATGAAACTCTGAAAAAATGATTCTCTCATGTGCCCCTCAAGGCTCCCCAAATTTGGTCTTCCCACCATCAAGGGTTTTTTGTTTACAGTCTATTGGACATTTAACCTGATTAGGCGAAATGCCTGAAAACGCCTGTGAGTTTAATTCTAAATGGTTAATGCTAGAACTTTGAAAATTCAGAACAACACTGTAGTTCACAAGAGCACACTGTGCTTCTCTCCTGGTTCAAGTATCTCAAAGCTGAATCACTAGGTAGCCAAAGAGATTCAAACTCACAGAAAAGCGTTTTAGCCAACTGGAAATAATTCCATGTTTCTTAGCTTCTGGACACTAGGTTTCTTTGTGTATTTCAATGAAAGTCTGAAAAAATGATTCTCTCATGTGCCCCTCATGGCTCCCCAAATTTGGTCAATCCACCATCACGGGTTTTTTTGTTATAGTGCCTATTGGATGTTTACCCTAATTAGGCGAATTTCACTGAAAACGCCTGTTAGTTTAATTCCTCAATGGTTAATGCTAGAACTTTGAAAATGCAGAAAAGCACTTCAGATCACAAGAGTACACTGTGCTTCTGTCCTGGTTCAAGTATCTCAAAGCTGAATCACTAGGTAGCAAAAGAGTTTCAAACTCACAGAAAAGCGTTTTAGCGAACTGGAAATAATTCCATGTTTCTTAGCTTCTGGGCACTAGGTTTCTTTGTGTATTTCAATGAAACTCTGAAAAAATGATTCTCTCATGTGCCCCTCAAGGACTCCCCAAGTTTGGTCATCCCACCATCAAGGGTGTTTTGTTTACAGTCTATTGGATGTTTACCCTGATTAGGCGAAAATGCCTGAAAACGCCTGTGAGTTTAATTCTTAAATGGTTAATGCTAGAACTTTAAAAACGCAGAACAACACTTAGTTCACAAAAGCACACAGTGCTTCTCTCCTGTTTCAAGTATCTCAAGGCTGAATCACTAGGTAGCAAAAGAGTTTCAAACTCACAGAAAAGCGTTTTAGAAACTGGAAATAATTCCATGTTTCTTAGCTTGTGGGTACTAGGTTTCTTTGTGTATTTCAATGAAACTCTGAAAAATGATTCTCTCTTGTGCCCCTCATGGCTCCCCAAATTTGGTCAATCCACCATCACGGATTTCTTGTTTAGAGCCTATTGGATGTTTGCACTGTTTAGGCGAATTTCACTGAAAACGCCTGTAGTTTAATTCCTCAATGGTTAATGCTAGAACTTTGAAAATGCAGAAAAGCACTTCAGATCACAAGAGCACACAGTGCTCCTGTCCTGTTTCAAGTATCTCAAAGCTGAATCACTAGGTAGCAAAAGAGTTTCAAACTCACAGAAAAGCGATTTACCCAACTGGAAATAATCCCATGTTTCTTAGCTTCTGGGTACTAGGTTTCTTTGTGTATTTCAATGAAAATCTGACAAAATGATTCTCCCTTGTGCCCCTCATGGCTCAACAAATTTGGTCATCCCACCATCACGGGTTTTTTGTTTAGAGCCTATTGGATGTTTACCCTGATTAGGCGAATTTCACTGAAAACGCCTGTTAGTTTAATTCCTCAATGGTTAATGCTAGAACTTTGGTAATGCAGGAAAGTTCTTCAGATCACAAGAGCACACTGTGCTTCTTTCTGGTTCAAGTATCTCAAAGCTGAATCACTAGGTAGCAAAAAAAGTTTCAAACTCACAGAAAAGCGTTTTAGCAAACTGGAAATAATTCCATGTTTCTTAGCTTCTGGGCACAAGGTTTCTTTGTGTATTTCAATGAAACTCTGAAAAAATGATTCTCTCATGTGCCCCTCAAGGCTCCCCACGTTTGGTCTTCCCACCATCAAGGGTGTTTTGTTTACAGTCTATTGGACATTTAACCTGATTAGGCGAAAATGCCTGAAAACGCCTGTGAGTTTAATTCTTAAATGGTTAATGCTAGAACTTTAAAAATGCAGAACAACACTGTAGTTCACAAGAGCACACTGTGCTTCTCTCCTGGTTCAAGTATCTCAAAGCTGAATCACTAGGTAGCCAAAGAGATTCAAACTCACAGAAAAGCGTTTTAGCCAACTGGAAATAATCCCATGTTTCTTAGCTTGTGGGTACTAGGTTTCTTTGTGTATTTCAATGAAACTCTGAAAAAATGATTTTCTCTTGAGCCCCTCATGGCTCCCCAAATTTGGTCAATCCACCATCACGGGTTTTTTGTTTAGTGCCTATTGGATGTTTACCCTAATTAGGCGAATTTCACTGAAAACGCCTGTAGTTTAATTCCTCAACGGTTAATGCTAGAACTTTGAAAATGCAGAAAAGCACTTCAGATCACAAGAGTACACTGTGCTTCTGTCCTGGTTCAAGTATCTCAAAGCTGAATCACTAGGTAGCAAAAGAGTTTCCAACTCACAGAAAAGCGTTTTAGCCAACTGGAAATAATTCCATGTTTCTTAGCTTCTGGACACTAGGTTTCTTTGTGTATTTCAATGAAAGTCTGAAAAAATGATTCTCTCATGTGCCCCTCAAGGCTCCCCAAATTTGGTCATCCCACCATCAAGGGTGTTTTGTTTACAGTCTATTGGATGTTTACCCTGATTAGGCGAAAATGCCTGAAAACGCCTGTCAGTTTAATTCTTAAATGGTTAATGCTAGAACTTTCAAAATGCAGAACAACACTTCAGTTCACAAGAGCACACTGTGCTTCTGTCCTGCTTCAAGTATCTCAAATCTGAATCAGTAGGTCGCAAAAGAGTTTCAAACTCACAGAAAAGCGTTTTAGCCAACTGGAAATAATTCCATGTTTCTTAGCTTCTGGGTACTAGGTTTCTTTGTGTATTTCAATGAAACTCTGACAAAATGATTCTCTCTTGTGCCCCCCCATGGCTCCCCACATTTGGTCAATCCACCATCACGGGTTTTTTGTTTAGAGCCTATTGGATGTTTACCCTGATTAGGCGAATTTCACTGAAAACGCCTGTAGTTTAATTCCTCAATGGTTAATGCTAGAACTTTGGTAATGCAGAAAAGCACTTCAGATCACAAGAGCACACTGTGCTTCTGTCCTGGTTCAAGTATCTCAAAGCTGAATCACTAGGTAGCAAAAGAGTTTCAAACTCACAGGAAAGCGTTTTAGCCAACTGTAAATAATTCCATGTTTCTTAGCTTCTGGGTACTAGGTTTCTTTGTGTATTTCAATGAAACTTAGACAAAATGATTCTCTCTTGTGCCGCTCATGGCTCCCCCAAATGTGGTCAATCCACCATCACGGGTTTTTTGTTTATAGCCTATTGGATGTTTACCCTGATTAGGCGAATTTCACTGAAAACGCCTGTAGTTTAATTCCTCAATGGTTAATGCTAGAACTTTGAAAATGCAGAAAAGCACTTCAGATCACAAGAGCTCACTGTGCTTCTTTCCTGGTTCAAGTATCTCAAAGCTGAATCACTAGGTAACAAAAGAGTTTCAAACTCACAGAAAAGCGTTTTAGCAAACTGGAAATAATTCCATGTTTCTTAGATTAGGGCACTAGGTTTCTTTGTGTATTTCAATGAAACTCTGAAAAAAATGATTCTCTCATGTGCCCCTCAAGGCTCCCCAAGTTTGGTCATCCCACCATCAAGGGTGTTTTGTTTACAGTCTATTGGACATTTACCTGATTAGGCGAAAATGCCTGAAAACGCCTGTGAGTTTAATTCTTAAATGGTTAATGCTAGAACTTTAAAAATGCAGAACAACGCTGTAGTTCACAAGAGCACACTGTGCTTCTCTCCTGGTTCAAGTATCTCAAAGCTGAATCACTAGGTAGCAAAAGAGTTTCAAACTCACTGAAAAGCGTTTTAGACAACTGGAAATAATTCCATGTTTCTTAGCTTCTGGACACTAGGTTTCTTTGTGTATTTCAATGAAACTCT
This sequence comes from Tamias sibiricus, assembly GCA_025594165.1. Taxonomy (NCBI): domain Eukaryota; kingdom Metazoa; phylum Chordata; class Mammalia; order Rodentia; family Sciuridae; genus Tamias; species Tamias sibiricus. The sequence continues at coordinate 98,309 of JAKELJ010000073.1, forward strand.
GAAAAAATGATTCTCTCATGTGCCCCTCAAGGCTCCCCAAATTTGGTCATCCCACCATCAAGGGTGTTTTGTTTACAGTCTATTGGATGTTTACCCTGATTAGGCGAAAATGCCAGAAAACGTCTGTGAGATTAATTCCTAAATGGTTAATGCTAGAACTTTGAAAATGCAGAAAAGCACTTCAGATCACAAGAGCACACAGTGCTCCTGTCCTGTTTCAAGTATCTCAAAGCTGAATCACTAGGTAGCAAAAGAGTTTCAAACTCACAGAAAAGCGATTTACCCAACTGGAAATAATCCCATGTTTCTTAGCTTCTGGGTACTAGGTTTCTTTGTGTATTTCAATGAAACTCTGACAAAATGATTCTCCCTTGTGCCCCTCATGGCTCAACGAATTTGGTCATCCCACCATCACGGGTTTTTTGTTTAGAGCCTATTGGATGTTTACCCTGATGAGGCGAATTTCACTGAAAACGCCTGTTAGTTTAATTCCTCAATGGTTAATGCTAGAACTTTGGTAATGCAGAAAAGTTCTTCAGATCACAAGAGCACACTGTGCTTCTTTCTGGTTCAAGTATCTTAAAGCTGAATCACTAGGTAGCAAAAAAGTTTCAAACTCACAGTAAAGAGCGTTTTAGCAAACTGGAAATAATTCCATGTTTCTTAGCATCTGGGCACAAGGTTTCTTTATGTATTTCAATGAAACTCTGAAAAAATGATTCTCTCATGTGCCCCTCAAGGCTCCCCAAGTTTGGTCTTCCCACCATCAAGGGTGTTTTTTTACAGTCTATTGGACATTTAACCTGATTAGGCGAAAATGCCTGAAAACGCCTGTGAGTTTAATTCTTAAATGGTTAATGCTAGAACTTTAAAAATGCAGAACAACACTGTAGTTCACAAGAGGACACTGTGCTTCTGTCCTGGTTCAAGTATCTCAAAGCTGAATCACTAGGTAGCAAAAGAGTTTCAAACTCACAGGAAAGCGTTTTAGCCAACTGGAAATAATTCCATGTTTCTTAGCTTCTGAGTACTAGGTTTCTTTGTGTATTTCAATGAAACTCTGACAAAATGATTTTCTCTTGAGCCCCTCATGGCTCCCCAAATTTGGTCAATCCACCATCACGGGTTTTTTGTTTAGTGCCTATTGGATGTTTACCCTAATTAGGCGAATTTCACTGAAAACGCCTGTAGTTTAATTCCTCAACGGTTAATGCTAGAACTTTGAAAATGCAGAAAAGCACTTCAGATCACAAGAGTACACTGTGCTTCTGTCCTGGTTCAAGTATCTCAAAGCTGAATCACTAGGTAGCAAAAGAGTTTCAAACTCACAGAAAAGCGTTTTAGCCAACTGGAAATAATTCCATGTTTCTTAGCTTCTGGACACTAGGTTTCTTTGTGTATTTCAATGAAACTCTGAAAAAATGATTCTCTCATGTGCCCCTCAAGGCTCCCCAAAATTTGGTCATCCCACCATCAAGGGTGTTTTGTTTACAGTCTATTGGATGTTTACCCTGATTAGGCGAAAATGCCTGAAAACGCCTGTCAGTTTAATTCTTAAATGGTTAATGCTAGAACTTTCAAAATGTAGAACAACACTTCAGTTCACAAGAGCACACTGTGCTTCTGTCCTGCTTCAAGTATCTCAAATCTGAATCAGTAGGTCGCAAAAGAGTTTCAAACTCACAGAAAAGCGTTTTTAGCCAACTGGAAATAATTCCATGTTTCTTACCTTCTGGGTACTAGGTTTCTTTGTGTATTTCAATGAAACTCTGACAAAATGATTCTCTCTTGTGCCCCCCATGGCTCCCCACATTTGGTCAATCCACCATCACGGGTTTTTTGTTTAGAGCCTATTGGATGTTTACCCTGATTATGCGAATTGCACTGAAAACGCCTGTGTTTAATTCCTCAATGGTTAATGCTAGAACTTTGAAAATGCAGAAAAGCACTTCAGATCACAAGAGCACACTGTGCTTCTGTCCTGGTTCAAGTATCTCAAAGCTGACTCACGTAGCAAAAGAAGTTTCAAACTCACAGAAAAGCGTTTTAGCCAACTGGAAATAATTCCATGTTTCTTAGCTTCTGGGTACTAGGTTTCTTTGTGTATTTCAATGAAACTCTGACAAAATGATTCTCTCTTGTGCCCCTCATGGCTCCCCACATTTGGTCAATCCACCATCACGGGTTTTTTGTTTAGAGCCTATTGGATGTTTACCCTGATTAGGCGAATTTCACTGAAAACGCCTGTAGTTTAATTCCTCAATGGTTAATGCTAGAACTTTGGTAATGCAGAAAAGCACTTCAGATCACAAGAGTACACTGTGCTTCTGTCCTGGTTCAAGTATCTCAAAGCTGAATAACTAGGTAGCAAAAGAGTTTCAAACTCACAGAAAAGCGTTTTAGCGAACTGGAAATAATTCCATGTTTCTTAGCTTCTGGGCACTAGGTTTCTTTGTGTATTTCAATGAAACTCTGAAAAAATGATTCTCTCATGTGCCCCTCAAGGCTCCCCAAATTTGGTCATCCCACCATCAAGGGTGTTATGTTTACAGTCTATTGGATGTTTACCCTGATTAGGCGAAAATGCCTGAAAACGCCTGTGAGTTTAATTTTTAAATGGTTAATGCTAGAACTTTAAAAACGCAGAACAACACTTTAGTTCACAAGAGCACACTGTGCTTCTGTCCTGGTTCAAGTATCTCAAAGCTGAATCACTAGGTAGCAAAAGAGTTTCAAACTCACAGGAAAGCGTTTTAGCCAACTGGAAATAATTCCATGTTTCTTAGCTTCTGGGTACTAGGTTTCTTTGTGTATTTCAATGAAACTCTGACAAAATGATTCTCTCTTGTGCCCCCCCATGGCTCCCCACATTTGGTCAATCCACCATCACGGATTTTTTGTTTAGAGCCTATTGGATGTTTACCCTGATTAGGCGAATTTCACTGAAAACGCCTGTAGTTTAATTCCTCAATGGTTAATGCTAGAACTTTCTAATGCAGAAAAGCACTTCAGATCACAAGAGCAAGAGCACACTGTGCTTCTGTCCTGGTTCAAGTATCTCAAAGCTGAATAACTAGGTAGCAAAAGAGTTTCAAACTCACAGAAAAGCGTTTTAGCGAACTGGAAATAATTCCATGTTTCTTAGCTTCTGGACACTAGGTTTCTTTGTGTATTTCAATGAAACTCTGAAAAAATGATTCTCTCATGTGCCCCTCAAGGCTCCCCAAATTTGGTCATCCCACCATCAAGGGTGTTTATGTTTACAGTCTATTGGATGTTTACCCTGATTAGGCGAAAATGCCTGAAAACGCCTGTGAGATTAATTCTTAAATGGTTAATGCTAGAACTTTAAAAATGCAGAAAAAGCACTTCAGATCACAAGAGCACACTGTGCTTCTGTCCTGTTCAAGTATCTCAAAGCTGAATCACTAGGTAGCAAAAGAGTTTCAAACTCACAGAAAGCGTTTTAGCCAACTGGAAATAATTCCATGTTTCTTAGCTTCTGGGTACTAGGTTTCTTTGTGTATTTCAATGAAACTCTGACAAAATGATTCTCTCTTGTGCCCCTCATGGCTCCCCATATTTGGTCATCCACCATCACAGGTTTTTTGTTTAGAGTCTATTGGATGTTTACCCTGATTAGGCGAATTTCACTGAAAACGCCTGTCGTTTAATTCCTCAATGGTTAATGCTAGAACTTTGAAAATGCAGAAAAGCACTTCAGATCACAAGAGCACACTGTGCTTTCTGTCCTGGTTCAAGTATCTCAAAGCTGAATCACTAGGTAGCAAAAGAAGTTTCAAACTCACAGAAAAGCGTTTTAGCGAACTGGAAATAATTCCATGTTTCTTAGCTTCTGGGCACAAGGTTTCTTAGTGTATTTCAATGAAACTCTGAAAAAATGATTCTCTCATGTGCCCCTCATGGCTCCCCAAATTTGGTCAATCCACCATCACGGGTTTTTTGTTTATAGCCTATTGGATGTTTACCCTAATTAGGCGAATTTCACTGAAAACGCCTGTTAGTTTAATTCCTCAATGGCTAATGCTAGAACTTTGAAAATGCAGAAAAGCACTTCAGATCACAAGAGCTCACTGTGCTTCTGTCCTGGTTCAAGTATCTCAAAGCTGAATCACTAGGTAGCAAAAGAGTTTCAAACTCACAGAAAAGCGTTTTAGCGAACTGGAAATAATTCCATGTTTCTTAGCTTCTGGGACACTAGGTTTCTTTGTGTATTTCAATGAAACTCTGAAAAAATGATTCTCTCATGTGCCCCTCAAGGCTCCCCAAGTTTGGTCATCCCACCATCAAGGGTGTTTTGTTTACAGTCTATTGGATGTTTACCCTGATTAGGCGAAAATGCCTGAAAACGCCTGTGAGTTTAATTCTTAAATGGTTAATGCTAGAACTTTAAAAACGCAGAACAACACTTTAGTTCACAAGAGCACACTGTGCTTCTGTCCTGTTCAAGTATCTCAAGGCTGAATCACTAGGTAGCAAAAGAGTTTCAAACTCACAGAAAAGCGTTTTAGAAACTGGAAATAATTCCATGTTTCTTAGCTTCTGGGTACTAGGTTTCTTTGTGTATTTCAATGAAACTCTGACAAAATGATTCTCTCTTGTGCCCCTCATGGCTCCCCAAATTTGGTCATCCACCATCACGGATTTCTTGTTTAGAGCCTATTGGATGTTTGCACTGTTTAGGCGAATTTCACTGAAAACGCCTGTAGTTTAATTCCTCAATGGTTAATGCTAGAACTTTGAAAATGCAGAAAAGCACTTCAGATCACAAGAGCACACAGTGCTCCTGTCCGGGTTCAAGTATCTCAAAGCTGAATCACTAGGTAGCAAAAGAGTTTCAAACTCACAGTAAAGCGTTTTACCCAACTGGAAATAATTCCATGTTTCTTAGCTTCTGGGTACTAGGTTTCTTTGTGTATTTCAATGAAAATCTGACAAAATGATTCTCCTTGTGCCCCTCATGGCTCAACAAATTTGGTCATCCCACCATCATGGGTTTTTTGTTTAGAGCCTATTGGATGTTTACCCTGATTAGGCGAATTTCACTGAAAACGCCTGTTAGTTTAATTCCTCAATGGTTAATGCTAGAACTTTGGAAAATGCAGAAAAGCACTTCAGATCACAAGAGCACACTGTGCTTCTTCCTGGTTCAAGTATCTCAAAGCTGAATCACTAGGTAGCAAAAAGTTTCAAACTCACAGAAAAGCGTTTTCGCAAACTGGAAATAATTCCATGTTTCTTAGCTTCTGGGCACAAGGTTTCTTTGTGTATTTCAATGAAACTCTGACAAAATGATTCTCTCTTGTGCCGCTCATGGCTCCCCCAATGTGGTCAATCCCACCATCACTGGGGTTTTTTGTTTAGAGCCTATTGGATGTTTACCCTGATTAGGCGAATTTCACTGAAAACGCCTGTAGTTTAATTCCTCAATGGTTAATGCTAGAACTTTGAAAATGCAGAAAAGCACTTCAGATCACAAGAGCACACTGTGCTTCTGTCCTGGTTCAAGTATCTCAAAGCTGAATCACTAGGTAGCAAAAGAGTTTCAAACTCACAGAAAAGCGTTTTAGCGAACTGGAAATAATTCCATGTTTCTTAGCTTCTGGGTACTAGGTTTCTTTGTGTATTTCAATGAAACTCTGCCAAAATGATTCTCTCTTGTGCCCCTCAGGCTCCCCAAATTTGGTCATCCCACCATCAGGGGTTTTTTGTTTATAGCCTATTGGATGTTTACCCTGATTAGGCGAATTTCACTGAAAACGCCTGTAGTTTAATTCCTCAATGGTTAATGCTAGAACTTTGAAAATGCAGAAAAGCACTTCAGATCACAAGAGCTCACTGTACTTCTTTGCTGGTTCAAGTATCTCAAAGCTGAATCACTAGGTACAAAAGAGTTTCAAACTCACAGAAAAGCGTTTTAGCGAACTGGAAATAATTCCATGTTTCTTAGCTTCTGGGCACTAGTTTTTCTTTGTGTATTTCAATGAAACTCTGAAAAAATGATTCTCTCATGTGCCCCTCAAGGATCCCCAAGTTTGGTCATCCCACCATCAAGGGTGTTTTGTTTACAGTCTATTGGATGTTTACCCTGATTAGGCGAAAATGCCTGAAAACGCCTGTGAGTTTAATTCTTAAATGGTTAATGCTAGAACTTTAAAATGCAGAACAACACTTCAGTTCACAAGAGCACACTGTGCTTCTGTCCTGGTTCAAGTATCTCAAAGCTGAATCAGTAGGTAGCAAAAGAGTTTCAAACTCACAGAAAAGCGTTTTAGCCAACTGGAAATAATTCCATGTTTCTTAGCTTCTGGGTACTAGGTTTCTTTGTGTATTTCAATGAAACTCTGACAAAATGATTCTCTCATGTGCCCCTCATGGCTCCCCAATTTGGTCATCCACCATCACGGGTTTTTTTGTTTAGAGCCTATTGGATGTTTACCCTGATTAGGCGAAATTTCACTGAAAACACCTGTAGTTTAATTCCTAAATGGTTAATGCTAGAACTTTGAAAATGCAGAAAAGCACTTCAGATCACAAGAGCACACTGTGCTTCTGTCCTGGTTCAAGTATCTCAAAGCTGAATCACTAGGTAGCAAAAGAGTTTCAAACTCACAGAAAGCGTTTTAGCCAACTGGAAATAATTCCATGTTTCTTAGCTTCTGGTACTAGGTTTCTTTGTGTATTTCAATGAAACTCTGACAAAATGATTCTCTCTTGAGCCCCTCATGGCTCCCCAAATTTGGTCAATCCACCATCACGGGTTTTTTGTTTAGTGCCTATTGGATGTTTACCCTGATTAGGCGAATTTCACTGAAAACGCCTGTAGTTTAATTCCTCAATGGTTAATGCTAGAACTTTGAAAATGCAGAAAAGCACTTCAGATCACAAGAGTACACTGTGCTTCTGTCCTGGTTCAAGTATCTCAAAGCTGAATCACTAGGTAGCAAAAGAGTTTCAAACTCACAGAAAAGCGTTTTAGCCAACTGGAAATAATTCCATGTTTCTTAGCTTCTGGGCACTAGGTTTCTTTGTGTATTTCAATGAAACTCTGAAAAAATGATTCTCTCATGTGCCCCTCAAGACTCCCCAAGTTTGGTCAATCCCACCATCAAGGGTGTTATGTTTACAGTCTATTGGATGTTTACCCTGATTAGGCGAAAAATGCCTGAAAACGCCTGTGAGTTTAATTTTTAAATGGTTAATGCTAGAACTTTAAAAACGCAGAACAACACTTTAGTTCACAAGAGCACACTGTGCTTCTGTCCTGGTTCAAGTATCTCAAAGCTGAATCACTAGGTAGCAAAAGAGTTTCAAACTCACAGGAAAGCGTTTTAGCCAACTGGAAATAATTCCATGTTTCTTAGCTTCTGGGTACTATGTTTCTTAGTGTATTTCAGTGAAACTCTGCCAAAATGATTCTCTCTTGGGACCCTCATGGCTCCCCAAATTTGGTCATCCTACGATCACGGGTTTTTTGTTTATAGCCTATTGGATGTTTACCCTGATTAGGCGAATTTCACTGAAAACGCCTGTTAGTTTAATTCCTCAATGGCTAATGCTAGAACTTTGAAAATGCAGAAAAGCACTTCAGATCACAAGAGCTCACTGTACTTCTTTGCTGGTTCAAGTATCTCAAAGCTGAATCACTAGGTAACAAAAGAGTTTCAAACTCACAGAAAAGCGTTTTAGCGAACTGGAAATAATTCCATGTTTCTTAGCTTCTGGACACTAGGTTTCTTTGTGTATTTCAATGAATCTCTGAAAAAATGATTCTCTCATGTGCCCCTCAAAGCTCCCCAAGTTTGGTCATCCCACCATCAAGGGTGTTTTGTTTACAGTCTATTGGATGTTTACCCTGATTAGGCGAAAATGCCTGAAAACGCCTGTGAGTTTAATTCTTAAATGGTTAATGCTAGAACTTTAAAAACGCAGAACAACACTTCAGTTCACAAGAGCACACTGTGCTTCTGTCCTGCTTCAAGTATCTCAATCTGAATCAGTAGGTCGCAAAAAGAGTTTCAAACTCACAGAAAAGCGTTTTAGCCAACTGGAAATAATTCCATGTTTCTTAGCTTCTGGGTACTAGGTTTCTTTGTGTATTTCAATGAAACTCTGAAAAAATGATTCACTCTTGTGCCCCTCATGGCTCAACAAATTTGGTCATCCCACCATCATGGGTTTTTTGTTTAGAGCCTATTGGATGTTGACCCTGATTAGGCGAATTTCACTGAAAACGCCTGTTAGTTTAATTTCTCAATGGTTAATGCTAGAACTTTGAAAACGCAGAAAAGCACTTCAGATCACAAGAGCTCACTGTGCTTCTTTCCAGGTTCAAGTATCTCGAAGCTGAATCACTAGGTAACAAAAGAGTTTCAAATTCACAGAAAAGCGTTTTGGAGAACTGGAAATAATTCCATGTTTCTTAGCTTCTGGGCACTAGGTTTCTTTGTGTATTTCAATGAAACTCTGAAAAAATGATTCTCTCATGTGCCCCTCAAGGCTCCCCAAGTTTGGTCTTTCCCACCATCAAGGGTGTTTTGTTTACAGTCTATTGGACATTTAACCTGATTAGGCGAAAATGCCTGAAAACGCCTGTGAGTTTAATTCTTAAATGGTTAATGCTAGAACTTTAAAAATGCAGAACAACACTGTAGTTCACAAGAGCACACTGTGCTTCTCTCCTGGTTCAAGTATCTCAAAGCTGAATCACTAGGTAGCCAAAGAGATTCAAACTCACAGAAAAGCGTTTTAGCCAACTGGAAAATAATCCCATGTTTCTTAGCTTCTGGATACTAGGTTTCTTTGTGTATTTCAATGAAAGTCTGAAAAAATGATTCTCTCATGTGCCCCTCATGGCACCCCAAATTTGGTCAATCCACCATCACGGGTTTTTTGTTTAGTGCCTATTGGATGTTTACCCTGATTAGGCGAATTTCACTGAAAACGCCTGTAGTTTAATTCCTCAATGGTTAATGCTAGAACTTTGAAAATGCAGAAAAGCACTTCAGATCACAAGAGCTCACTGTGCTTCTTTCCTGGTTCAAGTATCTCAAAGCTGAATCACTAGGTAACAAAAGAGTTTCAAACTCACAGAAAAGCGTTTTAGCAAACTGGAAATAATTCCATGTTTCTTAGATTAAGGCACTAGGTTTCTTTGTGTATTTCAATGAAACTCTGAAAAAATGATTCTCTCATGTGCCCCTCAAGGCTCCCCATGTTTGGTCATCCCACCATCAAGGGTGTTTTGTTTACAGTCTATTGGACATTTAACCTGATTAGGCGAAAATGCCTGAAAACGCCTGTGAGTTTAATTCTTAAATGGTTAATGCTAGAACTTTAAAAATGCAGAACAACACTGTAGTTCACAAGAGCACACTGTGCTTCTCTCCTGGTTCAAGTATCTCAAAGCTGAATCACTAGGTAGCAAAAGAGTTTCAAACTCACAGAAAAGCGTTTTAGCCAACTGGAAATAATTCCATGTTTCTTAGCTTCTGGACACTAGGTTTCTTTGTGTATTTCAATGAAACTCTGAAAAAAATGATTCTCTCATGTTCCCCTCAAGGCTCCCCAAATTTGGTCATCCCACCATCAAGGGTGTTTTGTTTACAGTCTATTGGATGTTTACCCTGATTAGGCGAAAATGCCAGAAAACGTCTGTGAGATTAATTCCTAAATGGTTAATGCTAGAACTTTGAAAATGCAGAAAAGCACTTCAGATCACAAGAGCACACAGTGCTCCTGTCCTGTTTCAAGTATCTCAAAGCTGAATCACTAGGTAGCAAAAGAGTTTCAAACTCACAGAAAAGCGATTTACCCAACTGGAAATAATCCCATGTTTCTTAGCTTCTGGGTACTAGGTTTCTTTGTGTATTTCAATGAAACTCTGACAAAATGATTCTCCCTTGTGCCCCTCATGGCTCAACGAATTTGGTCATCCCACCATCACGGGTTTTTTGTTTAGAGCCTATTGGATGTTAACCCTGATGAGGCGAATTTCACTGAAAACGCCTGTTAGTTTAATTCCTCAATGGTTAATGCTAGAACTTTGGTAATGCAGAAAAGTTCTTCAGATCACAAGAGCACACTGTGCTTCTTTCTGGTTCAAGTATCTCAAAGCTGAATCACTAGGTAGCAAAAGAGTTTCAAACTCACAGAAAAGCGTTTTAGCAAACTGGAAATAATTCCATGTTTCTTAGCTTCTGGGCACTAGGTTTTCTTTGTGTATTTCAATGAAACTCTGAAAAAATGATTCTCTCATGTGCCCCTCAAGACTCCCCAAGTTTGGTCATCCCACCATCAAGGGTGTTATGTTTACAGTCTATTGGATGTTTACCCTGATTAGGCGAAAATGCCTGAAAACGCCTGTGAGTTTTATTCTTAAATGGTTAATGCTAGAACTTTAAAAACGCAGAACAACACTTTAGTTCACAAAAGCACACTGTGCTTCTCTCCTGTTTCAAGTATCTCAAGGCTGAATCACTAGGTAGCAAAAGAGTTTCAAACTCACAGAAAAGCGTTTTAGAAACTGGAAATAATTCCATGTTTCTTAGCTTGTGGGTACTAGGTTTCTTTGTGTATTTCAATGAAACTCTGACAAAATGATTCTCTCTTGTGCCCCTCATGGCTCCCCAAATTTGGTCAATCCACCATCACGGATTTCTTGTTTAGAGCCTATTGGATGTTTGCACTGTTTAGGCGAATTTCACTGAAAACGCCTGTAGTTTAATTCCTCAATGGTTAATGCTAGAACTTTGAAAATGCAGAAAAGCACTTCAGATCACAAGAGCACACAGTGCTCCTGTCCTGTTTCAAGTATCTCAAAGCTGAATCACTAGGTAGCAAAAGAGTTTCAAACTCACAGTAAAGCGATTTACCCAACTGGAAATAATCCCATGTTTCTTAGCTTCTGGGTACTAGGTTTCTTTGTGTATTTCAATGAAAATCTGACAAAATGATTCTCCCTTGTGCCCCTCATGGCTCAACAAATTTGGTCATCCCACCATCACGGGTTTTTTGTTTAGAGCCTATTGGATGTTTACCCTGATTAGGCGAATTTCACTGAAAACGCCTGTTAGTTTAATTCCTCAATGGTTAATGCTAGAACTTTGGTAATGCAGGAAAGTTCTTCAGATCACAAGAGCACACTGTGCTTCTTTCTGGTTCAAGTATCTCAAAGCTGAATCACTAGGTAGCAAAAAAGTTTCAAACTCACAGAAAAGCGTTTTCGCAAACTGGAAATAATTCCATGTTTCTTAGCTTCTGGGCACAAGGTTTCTTTGTGTATTTCAATGAAACTCTGAAAAAATGATTCTCTCATGTGCCCCTCAAGGCTCCCCAAGTTTGGTCTTCCCACCATCAAGGGTGTTTTGTTTACAGTCTATTGGACATTTAACCTGATTAGGCGAAAATGCCTGAAAACGCCTGTGAGTTTAATTCTTAAATGGTTAATGCTAGAACTTTAAAAATGCAGAACAACACTGTAGTTCACAAGAGCACACTGTGCTTCTCTCCTGGTTCAAGTATCTCAAAGCTGAATCACTAGGTAGCCAAAGAGATTCAAACTCACAGAAAAGCGTTTTAGCCAACTGGAAATAATCCCATGTTTCTTAGCTTGTGGGTAATAGGTTTTTCTTTGTGTATTTCAATGAAACTCTGACAAAATGATTTTCTCTTGAGCCCCTCATGGCTCCCCAAATTTGGTCAATCCACCATCACGGGTTTTTTGTTTAGTGCCTATTGGATGTTTACCCTAATTAGGCGAATTTCACTGAAAACGCCTGTAGTTTAATTCCTCAACGGTTAATGCTAGAACTTTGAAAATGCAGAAAAGCACTTCAGATCACAAGAGCACACTGTGCTTCTGTCCTGGTTCAAGTATCTCAAAGCTGAATCACTAGGTAGCAAAAGAGTTTCAAACTCAGAGAAAAGCGTTTTAGCCAACTGGAAATAATTCCATGTTTCTTAGCTTCTGGACACTAGGTTTCTTTGTGTATTTCAATGAAACTCTGAAAAAATGATTCTCTCATGTGCCCCTCAAGGCTCCCCAAATTTGGTCATCCCACCATCAAGGGTGTTTTGTTTACAGTCTATTGGATGTTTACCCTGATTAGGCGAAAATGCCTGAAAACGCCTGTCAGTTTAATTCTTAAATGGTTAATGCTAGAACTTTCAAAATGTAGAACAACACTTCAGTTCACAAGAGCACACTGTGCTTCTGTCCTGCTTCAAGTATCTCAAATCTGAATCAGTAGGTCGCAAAAGAGTTTCAAACTCACAGAAAAGCGTTTTAGCCAACTGGAAATAATTCCATGTTTCTTAGCTTCTGGGTACTATGTTTCTTAGTGTATTTCAGTGAAACTCTGCCAAAATGATTCTCTCTTGGGACCCTCATGGCTCCCCAAATTTGGTCATCCCCACGATCACGGGTTTTTTGTTTATAGCCTATTGGATGTTTACCCTGATTAGGCGAATTTCACTGAAAACGCCTGTTAGTTTAATTCCTCAATGGCTAATGCTAGAACTTTGAAAATGCAGAAAAGCACTTCAGATCACAAGAGCTCACTGTACTTCTTTGCTGGTTCAAGTATCTCAAAGCTGAATCACTAGGTAACAAAAGAGTTTCAAACTCACAGAAAAGCGTTTTAGCGAACTGGAAATAATTCCATGTTTCTTAGCTTCTGGACACTAGGTTTCTTTGTGTATTTCAATGAAACTCTGAAAAAATGATTCTCTCATGTGCCCCTCAAGGCTCCCCAAATTTGGTCATCCCACCATCAAGGGTGTTTTGTTTACAGTCTATTGGATGTTTACCCTGATTAGGCGAAAATGCCTGAAAACGCCTGTGAGTTTAATTCTTAAATGGTTAATGCTAGAACTTTAAAAACGCAGAACAACACTTTAGTTCACAAGAGCACACTGTGCTTCTCTCCTGTTTCAAGTATCTCAATGCTGAATCACTAGGTAGCAAAAGAGTTTCAAACTCACAGAAAAGCGTTTTAGAAACTGGAAATAATTCCATGTTTCTTAGCTTCTGGGCACTAGGTTTCTTTGTGTATTTCAATGAAACTCTGACAAAATGATTCACTCTTGTGCCCCTCATGGCTCAACAAATTTGGTCATCCCACCATCATGGGTTTTTTGTTTAGAGCCTATTGGATGTTGACCCTGATTAGGCGAATTTCACTGAAAACGCCTGTTAGTTTAATTTCTCAATGGTTAATGCTAGAACTTTGAAAACGCAGAAAAGCACTTCAGATCACAAGAGCTCACTGTGCTTCTTTCCGGGTTCAAGTATCTCGAAGCTGAATCACTAGGTAACAAAAGAGTTTCAAATTCACAGAAAAGCGTTTTGGAGAACTGGAAATAATTCCATGTTTCTTAGCTTCTGGGCACTAGGTTTCTTTGTGTATTTCAATGAAACTCTGAAAAAATGATTCTCTCATGTGCCCCTCATGACTCCCCAAGATTGTTCATCCCACCATCAAGGGTGTTATGTTTACAGTCTAGTGGATGTTTACCCTGATTAGGCGAAAATGCCTGAAAACGCCTGTGAGTTTAATTCTTAAATGGTTAATGCTAGAACTTTAAAAACGCAGAACAACACTTTAGTTCACAAGAGCACACTGTGCTTCTGTCCTGGTTCAAGTATCTCCAAGCTGAATCACTAGGTAGCAAAAGAGTTTCAAACTCACAGGAAAGCGTTTTAGCCAACTGTAAATAATTCCATGTTTCTTAGCTTCTGGGTACTAGGTTTCTTTGTGTATTTCAATGAAACTTAGACAAAATGATTCTCTCTTGTGCCGCTCATGGCTCCCCAAATGTGGTCAATCCACCATCACGGGTTTTTTGTTTATAGCCTATTGGATGTTTACCCTGATTAGGCGAATTTCACTGAAAACGCCTGTAGTTTAATTCCTCAATGGTTAATGCTAGAACTTTGAAAATGCAGAAAAGCACTTCAGATCACAAGAGCTCACTGTGCTTCTTTCCTGGTTCAAGTATCTCAAAGCTGAATCACTAGGTAACAAAAGAGTTTCAAACTCACAGAAAAGCGTTTTAGCAAACTGGAAATAATTCCATGTTTCTTAGATTAAGGCACTAGGTTTCTTTGTGTATTTCAATGAAACTCTGAAAAAATGATTCTCTCATGTGCCCCTCAAGGCTCCCCATGTTTGGTCATCCCACCATCAAGGGTGTTTTGTTTACAGTCTATTGGACATTTAACCTGATTAGGCGAAAATGCCTGAAAACGCCTGTGAGTTTAATTCTTAAATGGTTAATGCTAGAACTTTAAAAATGCAGAACAACACTGTAGTTCACAAGAGCACACTGTGCTTCTCTCCTGGTTCAAGTATCTCAAAGCTGAATCACTAGGTAGCAAAAGAGTTTCAAACTCACAGAAAAGCGTTTTAGCCAACTGGAAATAATTCCATGTTTCTTAGCTTCTGGACACTAGGTTTCTTTGTGTATTTCAATGAAACTCTGAAAAAATGATTCTCTCATGTTCCCCTCAAGGCTCCCCAAATTTGGTCATCCCACCATCAAGGGTGTTTTGTTTACAGTCTATTGGATGTTTACCCTGATTAGGCGAAAATGCCAGAAAACGTCTGTGAGATTAATTCCTAAATGGTTAATGCTAGAACTTTGAAAATGCAGAAAAGCACTTCAGATCACAAGAGCACACAGTGCTCCTGTCCTGTTTCAAGTATCTCAAAGCTGAATCACTAGGTAGCAAAAGAGTTTCAAACTCACAGAAAAGCGATTTACCCAACTGGAAATAATCCCATGTTTCTTAGCTTCTGGGTACTAGGTTTCTTTGTGTATTTCAATGAAACTCTGACAAAATGATTCTCCCTTGTGCCCCTCATGGCTCAACGAATTTGGTCATCCCACCATCACGGGTTTTTTGTTTAGAGCCTATTGGATGTTAACCCTGATGAGGCGAATTTCACTGAAAACGCCTGTTAGTTTAATTCCTCAATGGTTAATGCTAGAACTTTGGTAATGCAGAAAAGTTCTTCAGATCACAAGAGCACACTGTGCTTCTTTCTGGTTCAAGTATCTCAAAGCTGAATCACTAGGTAGCAAAAAAGTTTCAAACTCACAGAAAAGCGTTTTCGCAAACTGGAAATAATTCCATGTTTCTTAGCTTCTGGGCACAAGGTTTCTTTGTGTATTTCAATGAAACTCTGAAAAAATGATTCTCTCATGTGCCCCTCAAGGCTCCCCAAGTTTGGTCTTCCCACCATCAAGGGTGTTTTGTTTACAGTCTATTGGACATTTAACCTGATTAGGCGAAAATGCCTGAAAACGCCTGTGAGTTTAATTCTTAAATGGTTAATGCTAGAACTTTAAAAATGCAGAACAACACTGTAGTTCACAAGAGCACACTGTGCTTCTCTCCTGGTTCAAGTATCTCAAAGCTGAATCACTAGGTAGCCAAAGAGATTCAAACTCACAGAAAAGCGTTTTAGCCAACTGGAAATAATCCCATGTTTCTTAGCTTGTGGGTAATAGTTTTCTTTGTGTATTTCAATGAAACTCTGACAAAATGATTTTCTCTTGAGCCCCTCATGGCTCCCCAAATTTGGTCAATCCACCATCACGGGTTTTTTGTTTAGTGCCTATTGGATGTTTACCCTAATTAGGCGAATTTCACTGAAAACGCCTGTAGTTTAATTCCTCAACGGTTAATGCTAGAACTTTGAAAATGCAGAAAAGCACTTCAGATCACAAGAGTACACTGTGCTTCTGTCCTGGTTCAAGTATCTCAAAGCTGAATCACTAGGTAGCAAAAGAGTTTCAAACTCAGAGAAAAGCGTTTTAGCCAACTGGAAATAATTCCATGTTTCTTAGCTTCTGGACACTAGGTTTCTTTGTGTATTTCAATGAAACTCTGAAAAAATGATTCTCTCATGTGCCCCTCAAGGCTCCCCAAATTTGGTCATCCCACCATCAAGGGTGTTTTGTTTACAGTCTATTGGATATTTACCCTGATTAGGCGAAAATGCCTGAAGAAAACGCCTGTCAGTTTAATTCTTAAATGGTTAATGCTAGAACTTTCAAAATGTAGAACAACACTTCAGTTCACAAGAGCACACTGTGCTTCTGTCCTGCTTCAAGTATCTCAAATCTGAATCAGTAGGTCGCAAAAGAGTTTCAAACTCACAGAAAAGCGTTTTAGCCAACTGGAAATAATTCCATGTTTCTTAGCTTCTGGGTACTAGGTTTCTTTGTGTATTTCAATGAAACTCTGACAAAATGATTCTCTCTTGTGCCCCCCATGGCTCCCCACATTTGGTCAATCCACCATCACGGGTTTTTTGTTTAGAGCCTATTGGATGTTTACCCTGATTATGCGAATTTCACTGAAAACGCCTGTCGTTTAATTCCTCAATGGTTAATGCTAGAACTTTGAAAATGCAGAAAAGCACTTCAGATCACAAGAGCACACTGTGCTTCTGTCCTGGTTCAAGTATCTCAAAGCTGACTCACTAGGTAGCAAAAGAATTTCAAACTCACAGAAAAGCGTTTTAGCGAACTGGAAATAATTCCATGTTTCTTAGCTTCTGGGTACTATGTTTCTTAGTGTATTTCAGTGAAACTCTGCCAAAATGATTCTCTCTTGGGACCCTCATGGCTCCCCAAATTTGGTCATCCCACGATCACGGGTTTTTTGTTTATAGCCTATTGGATGTTTACCCTGATTAGGCGAATTTCACTGAAAACGCCTGTTAGTTTAATTCCTCAATGGCTAATGCTAGAACTTTGAAAATGCAGAAAAGCACTTCAGATCACAAGAGCTCACTGTACTTCTTTGCTGGTTCAAGTATCTCAAAGCTGAATCACTAGGTAACAAAAGAGTTTCAAACTCACAGAAAAGCGTTTTAGCGAACTGGAAATAATTCCATGTTTCTTAGCTTCTGGACACTAGGTTTCTTTGTGTATTTCAATGAAACTCTGAAAAAATGATTCTCTCATGTGCCCCTCAAGGCTCCCCAAATTTGGTCATCCCACCATCAAGGGTGTTTTGTTTACAGTCTATTGGATGTTTACCCTGATTAGGCGAAAATGCCTGAAAACGCCTGTGAGTTTAATTCTTAAATGGTTAATGCTAGAACTTTAAAAACGCAGAACAACACTTTTGTTCACAAAAGCACACTGTGCTTCTCTCCTGTTTCAAGTATCTCAATGCTGAATCACTAGGTAGCAAAAGAGTTTCAAACTCACAGAAAAGCGTTTTAGAAACTGGAAATAATTCCATGTTTCTTAGCTTCTGGGCACTAGGTTTCTTTGTGTATTTCAATGAAACTCTGACAAAATGATTCACTCTTGTGCCCCTCATGGCTCAACAAATTTGGTCATCCCACCATCATGGGTTTTTTGTTTAGAGCCTATTGGATGTTGACCCTGATTAGGCGAATTTCACTGAAAACGCCTGTTAGTTTAATTTCTCAATGGTTAATGCTAGAACTTTGAAAACGCAGAAAAGCACTTCAGATCACAAGAGCTCACTGTGCTTCTTTCCGGGTTCAAGTATCTCGAAGCTGAATCACTAGGTAACAAAAGAGTTTCAAATTCACAGAAAAGCGTTTCGGAGAACTGGAAATAATTCCATGTTTCTTAGCTTCTGGGCACTAGGTTTCTTTGTGTATTTCAATGAAACTCTGAAAAAATGATTCTCTCATGTGCCCCTCATGACTCCCCAAGATTGTTCATCCCACCATCAAGGGTGTTATGTTTACAGTCTAGTGGATGTTTACCCTGATTAGGCGAAAATGCCTGAAAACGCCTGTGAGTTTAATTCTTAAATGGTTAATGCTAGAACTTTAAAAACGCAGAACAACACTTTAGTTCACAAGAGCACACTGTGCTTCTGTCCTGGTTCAAGTATCTCCAAGCTGAATCACTAGGTAGCAAAAGAGTTTCAAACTCACAGGAAAGCGTTTTAGCCAACTGTAAATAATTCCATGTTTCTTAGCTTCTGGGTACTAGGTTTCTTTGTGTATTTCAATGAAACTTAGACAAAATGATTCTCTCTTGTGCCGCTCATGGCTCCCCAAATGTGGTCAATCCACCATCACGGGTTTTTTGTTTATAGCCTATTGGATGTTTACCCTGATTAGGCGAATTTCACTGAAAACGCCTGTAGTTTAATTCCTCAATGGTTAATGCTAGAACTTTGAAAATGCAGAAAAGCACTTCAGATCACAAGAGCTCACTGTGCTTCTTTCCTGGTTCAAGTATCTCAAAGCTGAATCACTAGGTAACAAAAGAGTTTCAAACTCACAGAAAAGCGTTTTAGCAAACTGGAAATAATTCCATGTTTCTTAGATTAAGGCACTAGGTTTCTTTGTGTATTTCAATGAAACTCTGAAAAAATGATTCTCTCATGTGCCCCTCAAGGCTCCCCATGTTTGGTCATCCCACCATCAAGGGTGTTTTGTTTACAGTCTATTGGACATTTAACCTGATTAGGCGAAAATGCCTGAAAACGCCTGTGAGTTTAATTCTTAAATGGTTAATGCTAGAACTTTAAAAATGCAGAACAACACTGTAGTTCACAAGAGCACACTGTGCTTCTCTCCTGGTTCAAGTATCTCAAAGCTGAATCACTAGGTAGCAAAAGAGTTTCAAACTCACAGAAAAGCGTTTTAGCCAACTGGAAATAATTCCATGTTTCTTAGCTTCTGGACACTAGGTTTCTTTGTGTATTTCAATGAAACTCTGAAAAAATGATTCTCTCATGTTCCCCTCAAGGCTCCCCAAATTTGGTCATCCCACCATCAAGGGTGTTTTGTTTACAGTCTATTGGATGTTTACCCTGATTAGGCGAAAATGCCAGAAAACGTCTGTGAGATTAATTCCTAAATGGTTAATGCTAGAACTTTGAAAATGCAGAAAAGCACTTCAGATCACAAGAGCACACAGTGCTCCTGTCCTGTTTCAAGTATCTCAAAGCTGAATCACTAGGTAGCAAAAGAGTTTCAAACTCACAGAAAAGCGATTTACCCAACTGGAAATAATCCCATGTTTCTTAGCTTCTGGGTACTAGGTTTCTTTGTGTATTTTAATGAAACTCTGACAAAATGATTCTCCCTTGTGCCCCTCATGGCTCAACGAATTTGGTCATCCCACCATCACGGGTTTTTTGTTTAGAGCCTATTGGATGTTAACCCTGATGAGGCGAATTTCACTGAAAACGCCTGTTAGTTTAATTCCTCAATGGTTAATGCTAGAACTTTGGTAATGCAGAAAAGTTCTTCAGATCACAAGAGCACACTGTGCTTCTTTCTGGTTCAAGTATCTCAAAGCTGAATCACTAGGTAGCAAAAAAGTTTCACACTCACAGAAAAGCGTTTTAGCCAACTGGAAATAATTCCATGTTTCTTAGCTTCTGGGCACAAGGTTTCTTTATGTATTTCAATGAAACTCTGAAAAAATGATTCTCTCATGTGCCCCTCATGGCACCCCAAATTTGGTCAATCCACCATCACGGGTTTTTTGTTTAGTGCCTATTGGATGTTTACCCTAATTAGGCGAATTTCACTGAAAACGCCTGTAGTTTAATTCCTCAATGGTTAATGCTAGAACTTTGAAAATGCAGAAAAGCACTTCAGATCACAAGAGTACACTGTGCTTCTGTCCTGGTTCAAGTATCTCAAAGCTGAATCACTAGGTAGCAAAAGAGTTTCAAACTCACAGAAAAGCGATTTAGCGAACTGGAAATAATTCCATGTTTCTTAGCTTCTGGGCACTAGGTTTCTTTGTGTATTTCAATGAAACTCTGAAAAAATGATTCTCTCATGTGCCCCTCAAGACTCCCCAAGTTTGGTCATCCCACCATCAAGGGTGTTATGTTTACAGTCTATTGGATGTTTACCCTGATTAGGCGAAAATGCCTGAAAACGCCTGTGAGTTTAATTCTTAAATGGTTAATGCTAGAACTTTAAAAACGCAGAACAACACTTTAGTTCACAAAAGCACACTGTGCTTCTCTCCTGTTTCAAGTATCTCAAGGCTGAATCACTAGGTAGCAAAAGAGTTTCAAACTCACAGAAAAGCGTTTTAGAAACTGGAAATAATTCCATGTTTCTTAGCTTGTGGGTACTAGGTTTCTTTGTGTATTTCAATGAAACTCTGACAAAATGATTCTCTCTTGTGCCCCTCATGGCTCCCCAAATTTGGTCAATCCACCATCACGGATTTCTTGTTTAGAGCCTATTGGATGTTTGCACTGTTTAGGCGAATTTCACTGAAAACGCCTGTAGTTTAATTCCTCAATGGTTAATGCTAGAACTTTGAAAATGCAGAAAAGCACTTCAGATCACAAGAGCACACAGTGCTCCTGTCCTGTTTCAAGTATCTCAAAGCTGAATCACTAGGTAGCAAAAGAGTTTCAAACTCACAGTAAAGCGATTTACCCAACTGGAAATAATCCCATGTTTCTTAGCTTCTGGGTACTAGGTTTCTTTGTGTATTTCAATGAAAATCTGACAAAATGATTCTCCCTTGTGCCCCTCATGGCTCAACAAATTTGGTCATCCCACCATCACGGGTTTTTTGTTTAGAGCCTATTGGATGTTTACCCTGATTAGGCGAATTTCACTGAAAACGCCTGTTAGTTTAATTCCTCAATGGTTAATGCTAGAACTTTGGTAATGCAGGAAAGTTCTTCAGATCACAAGAGCACACTGTGCTTCTTTCTGGTTCAAGTATCTCAAAGCTGAATCACTAGGTAGCAAAAAAGTTTCAAACTCACAGAAAAGCGTTTTCGCAAACTGGAAATAATTCCATGTTTCTTAGCTTCTGGGCACAAGGTTTCTTTGTGTATTTCAATGAAACTCTGAAAAAATGATTCTCTCATGTGCCCCTCAAGGCTCCCCAAGTTTGGTCTTCCCACCATCAAGGGTGTTTTGTTTACAGTCTATTGGACATTTAACCTGATTAGGCGAAAATGCCTGAAAACGCCTGTGAGTTTAATTCTTAAATGGTTAATGCTAGAACTTTAAAAATGCAGAACAACACTGTAGTTCACAAGAGCACACTGTGCTTCTCTCCTGGTTCAAGTATCTCAAAGCTGAATCACTAGGTAGCCAAAGAGATTCAAACTCACAGAAAAGCGTTTTAGCCAACTGGAAATAATCCCATGTTTCTTAGCTTGTGGGTCATAGGTTTCTCTGTGTATTTCAATGAAACTCTGACAAAATGATTCTCTCTTGTGCCCCCCATGGCTCCCCACATTTGGTCAATCCACCATCACGGGTTTTTTGTTTAGAGCCTATTGGATGTTTACCCTGATTAGGCGAATTTCACTGAAAACGCCTGTAGTTTAATTCCTCAATGGTTAATGCTAGAACTTTGGTAATGCAGAAAAGCACTTCAGATCACAAGAGCACACTGTGCTTCTGTCCTGGTTCAAGTATCTCAAAGCTGAATAACTAGGTAGCAAAAGAGTTTCAAACTCACAGAAAAGCGTTTTAGCGAACTGGAAATAATTCCATGTTTCTTAGCTTCTGGGCACTAGGTTTCTTTGTGTATTTCAATGAAACTCTGAAAAAATGATTCTCTCATGTGCCCCTCAAGACTCCCCAAGTTTGGTCATCCCACCATCAAGGGTGTTATGTTTACAGTCTATTGGATGTTTACCCTGATTAGGCGAAAATGCCTGAAAACGCCTGTGAGTTTAATTTTTAAATGGTTAATGCTAGAACTTTAAAAACGCAGAACAACACTTTAGTTCACAAGAGCACACTGTGCTTCTGTCCTGCTTCAAGTATCTCAAAGCTGAATCACTAGGTAGCAAAAGAGTTTCAAACTCACAGGAAAGCGTTTTAGCCAACTGGAAATAATTCCATGTTTCTTAGCTTCTGGGTACTAGGTTTCTTTGTGTATTTCAATGAAACTCTGACAAAATGATTCTCTCTTGTGCCCCCCATGGCTCCCCACATTTGGTCAATCCACCATCACGGGTTTTTTGTTTAGAGCCTATTGGATGTTTACCCTGATTAGGCGAATTTCACTGAAAACGCCTGTAGTTTAATTCCTCAATGGTTAATGCTAGAACTTTTCTAATGCAGAAAAGCACTTCAGATCACAAGAGCACACTGTGCTTCTGTCCTGGTTCAAGTATCTCAAAGCTGAATAACTAGGTAGCAAAAGAGTTTCAAACTCACAGAAAAGCGTTTTAGCGAACTGGAAATAATTCCATGTTTCTTAGCTTCTGGGCACTAGGTTTCTTTGTGTATTTCAATGAAACTCTGAAAAATGATTCTCTCATGTGCCCCTCAAGACTCCCCAATTTTGGTCATCCCACCATCAAGGGTGTTATGTTTACAGTCTATTGGATGTTTACCCTGATTAGGCGAAAATGCCTGAAAACGCCTGTGAGTTTAATTTTTAAATGGTTAATGCTAGAACTTTAAAAACTCAGAACAACACTTTAGTTCACAAGAGCACACTGTGCTTCTGTCCTGGTTCAAGTATCTCAAAGCTGAATCACTAGGTAGCAAAAGAGTTTCAAACTCACAGGAAAGCGTTTTAGCCAACTGGAAATAATTCCATGTTTCTTAGCTTCTGGGTACTAGGTTTCTTTGTGTATTTCAATGAAACTCTGACAAAATGATTCTCTCTTGTGCTGCTCATGGCTCCCCATATGTGGTCAATCCACCATCACAGGTTTTTTGTTTAGAGCCTATTGGATGTTTACCCTGATTATGCGAATTTCACTGAAAACGCCTGTCGTTTAATTCCTCAATGGTTAATGCTAGAACTTTGAAAATGCAGAAAAGCACTTCAGATCACAAGAGCACACTGTGCTTCTGTCCTGGTTCAAGTATCTCAAAGCTGAATCACTAGGTAGCAAAAGAATTTCAAACTCACAGAAAAGCGTTTTAGCGAACTGGAAATAATTCCATGTTTCTTAGCTTCTGGGTACTATGTTTCTTAGTGTATTTCAGTGAAACTCTGCCAAAATGATTCTCTCTTGGGACCCTCATGGCTCCCCAAATTTGGTCATCCCACGATCACGGGTTTTTTGTTTATAGCCTATTGGATGTTTACCCTGATTAGGCGAATTTCACTGAAAACGCCTGTTAGTTTAATTCCTCAATGGCTAATGCTAGAACTTTGAAAATGCAGAAAAGCACTTCAGATCACAAGAGCTCACTGTACTTCTTTGCTGGTTCAAGTATCTCAAAGCTGAATCACTAGGTAACAAAAGAGTTTCAAACTCACAGAAAAGCGTTTTAGCGAACTGGAAATAATTCCATGTTTCTTAGCTTCTGGACACTAGGTTTCTTTGTGTATTTCAATGAAACTCTGAAAAAATGATTCTCTCATGTGCCCCTCAAGGCTCCCCAAATTTGGTCATCCCACCATCAAGGGTGTTTTGTTTACAGTCTATTGGATGTTTACCCTGATTAGGCGAAAATGCCTGAAAACGCCTGTGAGTTTAATTCTTAAATGGTTAATGCTAGAACTTTAAAAACGCAGAACAACACTTTAGTTCACAAAAGCACACTGTGCTTCTCTCCTGTTTCAAGTATCTCAATGCTGAATCACTAGGTAGCAAAAGAGTTTCAAACTCACAGAAAAGCGTTTTAGAAACTGGAAATAATTCCATGTTTCTTAGCTTCTGGGCACTAGGTTTCTTTGTGTATTTCAATGAAACTCTGACAAAATGATTCACTCTTGTGCCCCTCATGGCTCAACAAATTTGGTCATCCCACCATCATGGGTTTTTTGTTTAGAGCCTATTGGATGTTGACCCTGATTAGGCGAATTTCACTGAAAACGCCTGTTAGTTTAATTTCTCAATGGTTAATGCTAGAACTTTGAAAACGCAGAAAAGCACTTCAGATCACAAGAGCTCACTGTGCTTCTTTCCGGGTTCAAGTATCTCGAAGCTGAATCACTAGGTAACAAAAGAGTTTCAAATTCACAGAAAAGCGTTTCGGAGAACTGGAAATAATTCCATGTTTCTTAGCTTCTGGGCACTAGGTTTCTTTGTGTATTTCAATGAAACTCTGAAAAAATGATTCTCTCATGTGCCCCTCATGACTCCCCAAGATTGTTCATCCCACCATCAAGGGTGTTATGTTTACAGTCTAGTGGATGTTTACCCTGATTAGGCGAAAATGCCTGAAAACGCCTGTGAGTTTAATTCTTAAATGGTTAATGCTAGAACTTTAAAAACGCAGAACAACACTTTAGTTCACAAGAGCACACTGTGCTTCTGTCCTGGTTCAAGTATCTCCAAGCTGAATCACTAGGTAGCAAAAGAGTTTCAAACTCACAGGAAAGCGTTTTAGCCAACTGTAAATAATTCCATGTTTCTTAGCTTCTGGGTACTAGGTTTCTTTGTGTATTTCAATGAAACTTAGACAAAATGATTCTCTCTTGTGCCGCTCATGGCTCCCCAAATGTGGTCAATCCACCATCACGGGTTTTTTGTTTATAGCCTATTGGATGTTTACCCTGATTAGGCGAATTTCACTGAAAACGCCTGTAGTTTAATTCCTCAATGGTTAATGCTAGAACTTTGAAAATGCAGAAAATCACTTCAGATCACAAGAGCTCACTGTGCTTCTTTCCTGGTTCAAGTATCTCAAAGCTGAATCACTAGGTAACAAAAGAGTTTCAAACTCACAGAAAAGCGTTTTAGCAAACTGGAAATAATTCCATGTTTCTTAGATTAAGGCACTAGGTTTCTTTGTGTATTTCAATGAAACTCTGAAAAAATGATTCTCTCATGTGCCCCTCAAGGCTCCCCATGTTTGGTCATCCCACCATCAAGGGTGTTTTGTTTACAGTCTATTGGACATTTAACCTGATTAGGCGAAAATGCCTGAAAACGCCTGTGAGTTTAATTCTTAAATGGTTAATGCTAGAACTTTAAAAAATGCAGAACAACACTGTAGTTCACAAGAGCACACTGTGCTTCTCTCCTGGTTCAAGTATCTCAAAGCTGAATCACTAGGTAGCAAAAGAGTTTCAAACTCACAGAAAAGCGTTTTAGCCAACTGGAAATAATTCCATGTTTCTTAGCTTCTGGACACTAGGTTTCTTTGTGTATTTCACTGAAACTCTGAAAAAATGATTCTCTCATGTTCCCCTCAAGGCTCCCCAAATTTGGTCATCCCACCATCAAGGGTGTTTTGTTTACAGTCTATTGGATGTTTACCCTGATTAGGCGAAAATGCCAGAAAACGTCTGTGAGATTAATTCCTAAATGGTTAATGCTAGAACTTTGAAAATGCAGAAAAGCACTTCAGATCACAAGAGCACACAGTGCTCCTGTCCTGTTTCAAGTATCTCAAAGCTGAATCACTAGGTAGCAAAAGAGTTTCAAACTCACAGAAAAGCGATTTACCCAACTGGAAATAATCCCATGTTTCTTAGCTTCTGGGTACTAGGTTTCTTTGTGTATTTCAATGAAACTCTGACAAAATGATTCTCCCTTGTGCCCCTCATGGCTCAACGAATTTGGTCATCCCACCATCACGGGTTTTTTGTTTAGAGCCTATTGGATGTTAACCCTGATGAGGCGAATTTCACTGAAAACGCCTGTTAGTTTAATTCCTCAATGGTTAATGCTAGAACTTTGGTAATGCAGAAAAGTTCTTCAGATCACAAGAGCACACTGTGCTTCTTTCTGGTTCAAGTATCTCAAAGCTGAATCACTAGGTAGCAAAAAAGTTTCACACTCACAGAAAAGCGTTTTAGCAAACTGGAAATAATTCCATGTTTCTTAGCTTCTGGGCACAAGGTTTCTTTATGTATTTCAATGAAACTCTGAAAAAATGATTCTCTCATGTGCCCCTCAAGGCTCCCCAAGTTTGGTCTTCCCACCATCAAGGGTGTGTTTTGTTTACAGTCTATTGGACATTTAACCTGATTAGGCGAAAATGCCTGAAAACGCCTGTGAGTTTAATTCTTAAATGGTTAATGCTAGAACTTTAAAAATGCAGAACAACACTGTAGTTCACAAGAGCACACTGTGCTTCTCTCCTGGTTCAAGTATCTCAAAGCTGAATCTCTAGGTAGCCAAAAGAGATTCAAACTCACAGAAAAGCGTTTTAGCCAACTGGAAATAATCCCATGTTTCTTAGCTTCTGGATACTAGGTTTCTTTGTGTATTTCAATGAAAGTCTGAAAAAATGATTCTCTCATGTGCCCCTCATGGCTCCCCAAATTTGGTCAATCCACCATCACGGGTTTTTTGTTTAGTGCCTATTGGATGTTTACCCTAATTAGGCGAATTTCACTGAAAACGCCTGTAGTTTAATTCCTCAATGGTTAATGCTAGAACTTTGAAAATGCAGAAAAGCACTTCAGATCACAAGAGTACACTGTGCTTCTGTCCTGGTTCAAGTATCTCAAAGCTGAATCACTAGGTAGCAAAAGAGTTTCAAACTCACAGAAAAGCGATTTAGCGAACTGGAAATAATTCCATGTTTCTTAGCTTCTGGGCACTAGGTTTCTTTGTGTATTTCAATGAAACTCTGAAAAAATGATTCTCTCATGTGCCCCTCAATACTCCCCAAGTTTGGTCATCCCACCATCAAGGGTGTTATGTTTACAGTCTATTGGATGTTTACCCTGATTATGCGAAAATGCCTGAAAACGCCTGTGAGATTAATTCTTAAATGGTTAATGCTAGAACTTTAAAAACGCAGAACAACACTTTAGTTCACAAAAGCACACTGTGCTTCTCTCCTGTTTCAAGTATTTCAAGGCTGAATCACTAGGTAGCAAAAGAGTTTCAAACTCACAGAAAAGCGTTTTAGAAACTGGAAATAATTCCATGTTTCTTAGCTTGTGGGTACTAGGTTTCTTTGTGTATTTCAATGAAACTCTGACAAAATGATTCTCTCTTGTGCCCCTCATGGCTCCCCAAATTTGGTCAATCCACCATCACGGATTTCTTGTTTAGAGCCTATTGGATGTTTGCACTGTTTAGGCGAATTTCACTGAAAACGCCTGTAGTTTAATTCCTCAATGGTTAATGCTAGAACTTTGAAAATGCAGAAAAGCACTTCAGATCACAAGAGCACACAGTGCTCCTGTCCTGTTTCAAGTATCTCAAAGCTGAATCACTAGGTAGCAAAAGAGTTTCAAACTCACAGTAAAGCGATTTACCCAACTGGAAATAATCCCATGTTTCTTAGCTTCTGGGTACTAGGTTTCTTTGTGTATTTCAATGAAAATCTGACAAAATGATTCTCCCTTGTGCCCCTCATGGCTCAACAAATTTGGTCATCCCACCATCACGGGTTTTTTGTTTAGAGCCTATTGGATGTTTACCCTGATTAGGCGAATTTCACTGAAAACGCCTGTTAGTTTAATTCCTCAATGGTTAATGCTAGAACTTTGGTAATGCAGGAAAGTTCTTCAGATCACAAGAGCACACTGTGCTTCTTTCTGGTTCAAGTATCTCAAAGCTGAATCACTAGGTAGCAAAAAAGTTTCAAACTCACAGAAAAGCGTTTTCGCAAACTGGAAATAATTCCATGTTTCTTAGCTTCTGGGCACAAGGTTTCTTTGTGTATTTCAATGAAACTCTGAAAAAATGATTCTCTCATGTGCCCCTCAAGGCTCCCCAAGTTTGGTCTTCCCACCATCAAGGGTGTTTTGTTTACAGTCTATTGGACATTTAACCTGATTAGGCGAAAATGCCTGAAAACGCCTGTGAGTTTAATTCTTAAATGGTTAATGCTAGAACTTTAAAAATGCAGAACAACACTGTAGTTCACAAGAGCACACTGTGCTTCTCTCCTGGTTCAAGTATCTCAAAGCTGAATCACTAGGTAGCCAAAGAGATTCAAACTCACAGAAAAGCGTTTTAGCCAACTGGAAATAATCCCATGTTTCTTAGCTTGTGGGTAATAGGTTTCTTTGTGTATTTCAATGAAACTCTGACAAAATGATTTTCTCTTGAGCCCCTCATGGCTCCCCAAATTTGGTCAATCCACCATCACGGGTTTTTTGTTTAGTGCCTATTGGATGTTTACCCTAATTAGGCGAATTTCACTGAAAACGCCTGTAGTTTAATTCCTCAACGGTTAATGCTAGAACTTTGAAAATGCAGAAAAGCACTTCAGATCACAAGAGTACACTGTGCTTCTGTCCTGGTTCAAGTATCTCAAAGCTGAATCACTAGGTAGCAAAAGAGTTTCAAACTCAGAGAAAAGAGTTTTAGCCAACTGGAAATAATTCCATGTTTCTTAGCTTCTGGACACTAGGTTTCTTTGTGTATTTCAATGAAACTCTGAAAAAATGATTCTCTCATGTGCCCCTCAAGGCTCCCCAAATTTGGTCATCCCACCATCAAGGGTGTTTTGTTTACAGTCTATTGGATGTTTACCCTGATTAGGCGAAAATGCCTGAAAACGCCTGTCAGTTTAATTCTTAAATGGTTAATGCTAGAACTTTCAAAATGTAGAACAACACTTCAGTTCACAAGAGCACACTGTGCTTCTGTCCTGCTTCAAGTATCTCAAATCTGAATCAGTAGGTCGCAAAAGAGTTTCAAACTCACAGAAAAGCGTTTTAGCCAACTGGAAATAATTCCATGTTTCTTAGCTTCTGGGTACTAGGTTTCTTTGTGTATTTCAATGAAACTCTGACAAAATGATTCTCTCTTGTGCCCCCCATGGCTCCCCACATTTGGTCAATCCACCATCACGGGTTTTTTGTTTAGAGCCTATTGGATGTTTACCCTGATTAGGCGAATTTCACTGAAAACGCCTGTAGTTTAATTCCTCAATGGTTAATGCTAGAACTTTGGTAATGCAGAAAAGCACTTCAGATCACAAGAGCACACTGTGCTTCTGTCCTGGTTCAAGTATCTCAAAGCTGAATAACTAGGTAGCAAAAGAGTTTCAAACTCACAGAAAAGCGTTTTAGCGAACTGGAAATAATTCCATGTTTCTTAGCTTCTGGGCACTAGGTTTCTTTGTGTATTTCAATGAAACTCTGAAAAAATGATTCTCTCATGTGCCCCTCAAGACTCCCCAAGTTTGGTCATCCCACCATCAAGGGTGTTATGTTTACAGTCTATTGGATGTTTACCCTGATTAGGCGAAAATGCCTGAAAACGCCTGTGAGTTTAATTTTTAAATGGTTAATGCTAGAACTTTAAAAACGCAGAACAACACTTTAGTTCACAAGAGTACACTGTGCTTCTGTCCTGGTTCAAGTATCTCAAAGCTGAATCACTAGGTAGCAAAAGAGTTTCAAACTCACAGGAAAGCGTTTTAGCCAACTGGAAATAATTCCATGTTTCTTAGCTTCTGGGTACTAGGTTTCTTTGTGTATTTCAATGAAACTCTGACAAAATGATTCTCTCTTGTGCTGCTCATGGCTCCCCATATGTGGTCAATCCACCATCACGGGTTTTTTGTTTAGAGCCTATTGGATGTTTACCCTGATTATGCGAATTTCACTGAAAACGCCTGTCGTTTAATTCCTCAATGGTTAATGCTAGAACTTTGAAAATGCAGAAAAGCACTTCAGATCACAAGAGCACACTGTGCTTCTGTCCTGGTTCAAGTATCTCAAAGCTGAATCACTAGGTAGCAAAAGAATTTCAAACTCACAGAAAAGCGTTTTAGCGAACTGGAAATAATTCCATGTTTCTTAGCTTCTGGGTACTATGTTTCTTAGTGTATTTCAGTGAAACTCTGCCAAAATGATTCTCTCTTGGGACCCTCATGGCTCCCCAAATTTGGTCATCCCACGATCACGGGTTTTTTGTTTATAGCCTATTGGATGTTTACCCTGATTAGGCGAATTTCACTGAAAACGCCTGTTAGTTTAGTTCCTCAATGGCTAATGCTAGAACTTTGAAAATGCAGAAAAGCACTTCAGATCACAAGAGCTCACTGTACTTCTTTGCTGGTTCAAGTATCTCAAAGCTGAATCACTAGGTAACAAAAGAGTTTCAAACTCACAGAAAAGCGTTTTAGCGAACTGTAAATAATTCCATGTTTCTTACCTTCTGGGCACTAGGTTTCTTTGTGTATTTCAATGAAACTCTGAAAAAATGATTCTCTCATGTGCCCCTCAAAGATCCCCAAGTTTGGTCATCCCACCATCAAGGGTGTTTTGTTTACAGTCTATTGGATGTTTACCCTGATTAGGCGAAAATGCCTGAAAACGCCTGTGAGTTTAATTCTTAAATGGTTAATGCTAGAACTTTAAAAATGCAGAACAACACTTCAGTTCACAAGAGCACACTGTGCTTCTGTCCTGCTTCAAGTATCTCAAATCTGAATCAGTAGGTCGCAAAAGAGTTTCAAACTCACAGAAAAGCGTTTTAGCCAACTGGAAATAATTCCATGTTTCTTAGCTTCTGGGTACTAGGTTTCTTTGTGTATTTCAATGAAACTCTGACAAAATGATTCTCTCTTGTGCCCCCCATGGCTCCCCACATTTGGTCAATCCACCATCACGGGTTTTTTGTTTAGAGCCTATTGGATGTTTACCCTGATTAGGCGAATTTCACTGAAAACGCCTGATAGTTTAATTCCTCAATGGTTAATGCTAGAACTTTGGTAATGCAGAAAAGCACTTCAGATCACAAGAGCTCACTGTACTTCTGTCCTGGTTCAAGTATCTCAAAGCTGAATAACTAGGTAGCAAAAGAGTTTCAAACTCACAGAAAAGCGTTTTAGCGAACTGGAAATAATTCCATGTTTCTTAGCTTCTGGGCACTAGGTTTCTTTGTGTATTTCAATGAAACTCTGAAAAAATGATTCTCTCATGTGCCCCTCAAGACTCCCCAAGTTTGGTCATCCCACCATCAAGGGTGTTATGTTTACAGTCTATTGGATGTTTACCCTGATTAGGCGAAAATGCCTGAAAACGCCTGTGAGTTTAATTTTTAAATGGTTAATGCTAGAACTTTAAAAACGCAGAACAACACTTTAGTTCACAAGAGCACACTGTGCTTCTGTCCTGGTTCAAGTATCTCAAAGCTGAATCACTAGGTAGCAAAAGAGTTTCAAACTCACAGGAAAGCGTTTTAGCCAACTGGAAATAATTCCATGTTTCTTAGCTTCTGGGTACTAGGTTTCTTTGTGTATTTCAATGAAACTCTGACAAAATGATTCTCTCTTGTGCCGCTCATGGCTCCCCATATGTGGTCAATCCACCATCACGGGTTTTTTGTTTAGAGCCTATTGGATGTTCACCCTGATTATGCGAATTTCACTGAAAACGCCTGTAGTTTAATTCCTCAATGGTTAATGCTAGAACTTTGAAAATGCAGAAAAGCACTTCAGATCACAAGAGTACACTGTGCTTCTGTCCTGGTTCAAGTATCTCAAAGCTGAATCACTAGGTAGCAAAAGAATTTCAAACTCACAGAAAAGCGTTTTAGCGAACTGGAAATAATTCCATGTTTCTTAGCTTCTGGGTACTATGTTTCTTAGTGTATTTCAGTGAAACTCTGCCAAAATGATTCTCTCTTGGGACCCTCATGGCTCCCCAAATTTGGTCATCCTACGATCACGGGTTTTTTGTTTATAGCCTATTGGATGTTTACCCTGATTAGGCGAATTTCACTGAAAACGCCTGTTAGTTTAATTCCTCAATGGCTAATGCTAGAACTTTGAAAATGCAGAAAAGCACTTCAGATCACAAGAGCTCACTGTACTTCTTTGCTGGTTCAAGTATCTCAAAGCTGAATCACTAGGTAACAAAAGAGTTTAAAACTCACAGAAAAGCGTTTTAGCGAACTGGAAATAATTCCATGTTTCTTAGCTTCTGGGCACTAGGTTTCTTTGTGTATTTCAATGAAACTCTGAAAAAATGATTCTCTCATGTGCCCCTCAAGACTCCCCAAGTTTGGTCATCCCACCATCAAGGGTGTTATGTTTACAGTCTATTGGATGTTTACCCTGATTAGGCGAAAATGCCTGAAAACGCCTGTGAGTTTAATTCTTAAATGGTTAATGCTAGAACTTTAAAAACGCAGAACAACACTTTAGTTCACAAAAGCACACTGTGCTTCTCTCCTGTTTCAAGTATCTCAAGGCTGAATCACTAGGTAGCAAAAGAGTTTCAAACTCACAGAAAAGCGTTTTAGAAACTGGAAATAATTCCATGTTTCTTAGCTTGTGGGTACTAGGTTTCTTTGTGTATTTCAATGAAACTCTGACAAAATGATTCTCTCTTGTGCCCCTCATGGCTCCCCAAATTTGGTCAATCCACCATCACGGATTTCTTGTTTAGAGCCTATTGGATGTTTGCACTGTTTAGGCGAATTTCACTGAAAACGCCTGTAGTTTAATTCCTCAATGGTTAATGCTAGAACTTTGAAAATGCAGAAAAGCACTTCAGATCACAAGAGCACACAGTGCTCCCGTCCTGTTTCAAATATCTCAAAGCTGAATCACTAGGTAGCAAAAGAGTTTCAAACTCACAGAAAAGCGATTTACCCAACTGGAAATAATCCCATGTTTCTTAGCTTCTGGGTACTAGGTTTCTTTGTGTATTTCATTGAAAATCTGACAAAATGATTCTCCCTTGTGCCCCTCATGGCTCAACAAATTTGGTCATCCCACCATCACAAGGGTTTTTTGTTTAGAGCCTATTGGATGTTTACCCTGATTAGGCGAAATTTCACTGAAAACGCCTGTTAGTTTAATTCCTCAATGGTTAATGCTAGAACTTTGGTAATGCAGGAAAGTTCTTCAGATCACAAGAGCACACTGTGCTTCTTTCTGGTTCAAGTATCTCAAAGCTGAATCACGAGGTAGCAAAAAAGTTTCAAACTCACAGAAAAGCGTTTTAGCAAACTGGAAATAATTCCATGTTTCTTAGCTTCTGGGCACAAGGTTTCTTTGTGTATTTCAATGAAACTCTGAAAAAATGATTCTCTCATGTGCCCCTCAAGGCTCCCCAATTTGGTCTTCCCACCATCAAGGGTTTTTTGTTTACAGTCTATTGGACATTTAACCTGATTAGGCGAAAATGCCTGAAAACGCCTGTGAGTTTAATTCTTAAATGGTTAATGCTAGAACTTTAAAAATGCAGAACAACACTGTCAGTTCACAAGAGCACACTGTGCTTCTCTCCTGGTTCAAGTATCTCAAAGCTGAATCACTAGGTAGCCAAAGAGATTTCAAACTCACAGAAAATTGTTTTACCCAACTGGAAATAATCCCATGTTTCTTAGCTTGTGGGTACTAGGTTTCTTTGTGTATTTCAATGAAACTCTGACAAAATGATTTTCTCTTGAGCCCCTCATGGCTCCCCAAATTTGGTCAATCCCACCATCACGGGTTTTTTGTTTAGTGCCTATTGGATGTTTACCCTAATTAGGCGAATTTCACTGAAAATGCCTGTTAGTTTAATTCCTCAACGGTTAATGCTAGAACTTTGAAAATGCAGAAAAGCACTTCAGATCACAAGAGTACACTGTGCTTCTGTCCTGGTTCAAGTATCTCAAAGCTGAATCACTAGGTAGCAAAAGAGTTTCAAACTCACAGAAAAGCGTTTTAGCCAACTGGAAATAATTCCATGTTTCTTAGCTTCTGGACACTAGGTTTCTTTGTGTATTTCAATGAAACTCTGAAAAAATGATTCTCTCATGTGCCCCTCAAGGCTCCCCAAATTTGGTCATCCCACCATCAAGGGTGTTTTGTTTACAGTCTATTGGATGTTTACCCTGATTAGGCGAAAATGCCTGAAAACGCCTGTGAGTTTAATTCTTAAATGGTTAATGCTAGAACTTCAAAAACGCAGAACAACACTTCAGTTCACAAGAGCACACTGTGCTTCTGTCCTGTTTCAAGTATCTCAAATCTGAATCAGTAGGTAGCAAAAGAGTTTCAAACTCACAGAAAAGCGTTTTAGCCAACTGGAAATAATTCCATGTTTCTTAGCTTCTGGGTACTAGGTTTCTTTGTGTATTTCAATGAAACTCTGACAAAATGATTCTCTCTTGTGCCCCTCATGGCTCCCCAAATTTGGTCAATCCACCATCACGGATTTTTTGTTTAGAGCCTATTGGATGTTTACACTGATTAGGCGAATTTCACTGAAAACGCCTGTAGTTTAATTCCTCAATGGTTAATGCTAGAACTTTGAAAATGCAGAAAAGCACTTCAGATCACAAGAGCACACAGTGCTCCCGTCCTGTTTCAAATATCTCAAAGCTGAATCACTAGGTAGCAAAAGAGTTTCAAACTCACAGAAAAGCGATTTACCCAACTGGAAATAATCCCATGTTTCTTAGCTTCTGGGTACTAGGTTTCTTTGTGTATTTCAATGAAAATCTGACAAAATGATTCTCCCTTGTGCCCCTCATGGCTCCTCAACAAATTTGGTCATCCCACCATCACGGGTTTTTTGTTTAGAGCCTATTGGATGTTTACCCTGATTAGGCGAATTTCACTGAAAACGCCTGTTAGTTTAATTCCTCAATGGTTAATGCTAGAACTTTGGTAATGCAGGAAAGTTCTTCAGATCACAAGAGCACACTGTGCTTCTTTCTGGTTCAAGTATCTCAAAGCTGAATCACGAGGTAGCAAAAAGTTTCAAACTCACAGAAAAGCGTTTTAGCAAACTGGAAATAATTCCATGTTTCTTAGCTTCTGGGCACAAGGTTTCTTTGTGTATTTCAATGAAACTCTGAAAAAATGATTCTCTCATGTGCCCCTCAAGGCTCCCCAAGTTTGGTCTTCCCACCATCAAGGGTGTTTTGTTTACAGTCTATTGGACATTTAACCTGATTAGGCGAAAATGCCTGAAAACGCCTGTGAGTTTAATTCTTAAATGGTTAATGCTAGAACTTTAAAAATGCAGAACAACACTGTAGTTCACAAGAGCACACTGTGCTTCTCTCCTGGTTCAAGTATCTCAAAGCTGAATCACTAGGTAGCCAAAGAGATTCAAACTCACAGAAAAATTGTTTTACCCAACTGGAAATAATCCCATGTTTCTTAGCTTGTGGGTACTAGGTTTCTTTGTGTATTTCAATGAAACTCTGACAAAATGATTTTCTCTTGAGCCCCTCATGGCTCCCAAATTTGGTCAATCCACCATCACGGGTTTTTTGTTTAGTGCCTATTGGATGTTTACCCTAATTAGGCGAATTTCACTGAAAATGCCTGTAGTTTAATTCCTCAACGGTTAATGCTAGAACTTTGAAAATGCAGAAAAGCACTTCAGATCACAAGAGTACACTGTGCTTCTGTCCTGGTTCAAGTATCTCAAAGCTGAATCACTAGGTAGCAAAAGAGTTTCAAACTCACAGAAAAGCGTTTTAGCCAACTGGAAATAATTCCATGTTTCTTAGCTTCTGGACACTAGGTTTCTTTGTGTATTTCAATGAAACTCTGAAAAAATGATTCTCTCATGTGCCCCTCAAGGCTCCCCAAATTTGGTCATCCCACCATCAAGGGTGTTTTGTTTACAGTCTATTGGATGTTTACCCTGAGTAGGCGAAAATGCCTGAAAACGCCTGTGAGTTTAATTCTTAAATGGTTAATGCTAGAACTTTCAAAATGCAGAACAACACTTCAGTTCACAAGAGCACACTGTGCTTCTGTCCTGCTTCAAGTATCTCAAATCTGAATCAGTAGGTCGCAAAAGAGTTTCAAACTCACAGAAAAGCGTTTTAGCCAACTGGAAATAATTCCATGTTTCTTAGCTTCTGGGTACTAGGTTTCTTTGTGTATTTCAATGAAACTCTGACAAAATGAATCTCTCTTGTGCCCCCATGGCTCCCCACATTTGGTCAATCCACCATCACGGGTTTTTTGTTTAGAGCCTATTGGATGTTTACCCTGATTAGGCGAATTTCACTGAAAACGCCTGTAGTTTAATTCCTCAATGGTTAATGCTAGAACTTTGGTAATGCAGAAAAGCACTTCAGATCACAAGAGCACACTGTGCTTCTGTCCTGGTTCAAGTATCTCAAAGCTGAATAACTAGGTAGCAAAAGAGTTTCAAACTCACAGAAAAGCGTTTTAGCGAACTGGAAATAATTCCATGTTTCTTAGCTTCTGGGCACTAGGTTTCTTTGTGTATTTCAATGAAACTCTGAAAAAATGATTCTCTCATGTGCCCCTCAAGACTCCCCAAGTTTGGTCATCCACCCACCATCAAGGGTGTTATGTTTACAGTCTATTGGATGTTTACCCTGATTAGGCGAAAAATGCCTGAAAACGCCTGTGAGTTTAATTTTTAAATGGTTAATGCTAGATCTTTAAAAACGCAGAACAACACTTTAGTTCACAAGAGCACACTGTGCTTCTGTCCTGGTTCAAGTATCTCAAAGCTGAATCACTAGGTAGCAAAAGAGTTTTCAAACTCACAGGAAAGCGTTTTAGCCAACTGGAAATAATTCCATGTTTCTTAGCTTCTGGATACTAGTTTTCTTTGTGTATTTCAATGAAACTCTGACAAAATGATTTCTCTTGTGCCGCTCATGGCTCCCCATATGTGGTCAATCCACCATCACGGGTTTTTTGTTTAGAGCCTATTGGATGTTTACCCTGATTATGCGAATTTCACTGAAAACCCTGTAGTTTAATTCCTCAATGGTTAATGCTAGAACTTTGAAAATGCAGCAGAAAAGCACTTCAGATCACAAGAGCACACTGTGCTTCTGTCCTGGTTCAAGTATCTCAAAGCTGAATCACTAGGTAGCAAAAGAATTTCAAACTCACAGAAAAGCGTTTTAGCGAACTGGAAATAATTCCATGTTTCTTAGCTTCTGGGTACTATGTTTCTTAGTGTATTTCAGTGAAACTCTGCCAAAATGATTCTCTCTTGGGACCCTCATGGCTCCCCAAATTTGGTCATCCCACGATCACGGGTTTTTTGTTTATAGCCTATTGGATGTTTACCCTGATTAGGCGAATTTCACTGAAAACGCCTGTTAGTTTAATTCCTCAATGGCTAATGCTAGAACTTTGAAAATGCAGAAAAGCACTTCAGATCACAAGAGCTCACTGTGCTTCTTTGCTGGTTCAAGTATCTCAAAGCTGAATCACTAGGTAACAAAAGAGTTTCAAACTCACAGAAAAGCGTTTTAGCGAACTGGAAATAATTCCATGTTTCTTAGCTTCTGGGCACTAGGTTTCTTTGTGTATTTCAATGAAACTCTGAAAAAATGATTCT
The DNA here is from genome assembly GCA_025594165.1 of Tamias sibiricus. Classification (NCBI taxonomy): domain Eukaryota; kingdom Metazoa; phylum Chordata; class Mammalia; order Rodentia; family Sciuridae; genus Tamias; species Tamias sibiricus. The sequence goes on from JAKELJ010000073.1 coordinate 135,467, forward strand.
CTCATGTGCCCCTCAAAGATCCCCAAGTTTGGTCATCCCACCATCAAGGGTGTTTTGTTTACAGTCTATTGGATGTTTACCCAGATTAGGCGAAAATGCCTGAAAACGCCTGTGAGTTTAATTCTTAAATGGTTAATGCTAGAACTTTAAAAACGCAGAACAACACTTCAGTTCACAAGAGCACACTGTGCTTCTGTCCTGCTTCAAGTATCTCAAATCTGAATCAGTAGGTCGCAAAAGAGTTTCAAACTCACAGAAAAGCGTTTTTTTAGCCAACTGGAAATAATTCCATGTTTCTTAGCTTGTGGGTACTAGGTTTCTTTGTGTATTTCAATGAAAACTCTGACAAAATGATTCTCTCTTGTGCCCCCCATGGCTCCCCACATTTGGTCAATCCACCATCACGGGTTTTTTGTTTAGAGCCTATTGGATGTTTACCCTGATTAGGCGAATTTCACTGAAAACGCCTGTAGTTTAATTCCTCAATGGTTAATGCTAGAACTTTGGTAATGCAGAAAAGCACTTCATATCACAAGAGCACACTGTGCTTCTGTCCTGGTTCAAGTATCTCAAAGCTGAATCACTAGGTAGCAAAAGAGTTTCAAACTCACAGGAAAGCATTTTAGCCAAACTGGAAATAATTCCATGTTTCTTAGCTTCTGAGTACTAGGTTTCTTTGTGTATTTCAATGAAACTCTGACAAAATGATTTTCTCTTGAGCCCTCATGGCTCCCCAAATTTGGTCAATCCACCATCACGGGTTTTTTGTTTAGTGCCTATTGGATGTTTACCCTAATTAGGCGAATTTCACTGAAAACGCCTGTAGTTTAATTCCTCAACGGTTAATGCTAGAACTTTGAAAATGCAGAAAAGCACTTCAGATCACAAGAGTACACTGTGCTTCTGTCCTGGTTCAAGTATCTCAAAGCTGAATCACTAGGTAGCAAAAGAGTTTCAAACTCACAGAAAAGCGTTTTAGCGAACTGGAAATAATTCCATGTTTCTTAGCTTCTGGGCACTAGGTTTCTTTGTGTATTTCAATGAAACTCTGAAAAAATGATTCTCTCATGTGCCCCTCAAGACTCCCCAAGTTTGGTCATCCCACCATCAAGGGTGTTATGTTTACAGTCTATTGGATGTTTACCCTGATTAGGCGAAAATGCCTGAAAACGCCTGTGAGTTTAATTCTTAAATGGTTAATGCTAGAACTTTAAAAAACGCAGAACAACACTTTAGTTCACAAAAGCACACTGTGCTTCTCTCCTGTTTCAAGTATCTCAAGGCTGAATCACTAGGTAGCAAAAGAGTTTTAAACTCACAGAAAAGCGTTTTAGAAACTGGAAATAATTCCATGTTTCTTAGCTTGTGGGTACTAGGTTTCTTTGTGTATTTCAATGAAACTCTGACAAAATGATTCTCTCTTGTGCCCCTCATGGACTCCCCAAATTTGGTCAATCCACCATCACGGATTTCTTGTTTAGAGCCTATTGGATGTTTGCACTGTTTAGGCGAATTTCACTGAAAACGCCTGTAGTTTAATTCCTCAATGGTTAATGCTAGAACTTTGAAAATGCAGAAAAGCACTTCAGATCACAAGAGCACACAGTGCTCCCGTCCTGTTTCAAGTGTCTCAAAGCTGAATCACTAGGTAGCAAAAGAGTTTCAAACTCACAGAAAAGCGATTTACCCAAATGGAAATAATCCCATGTTTTCTTAGCTTCTGGGTACTAGGTTTCTTTGTGTATTTCAATGAAAATCTGACAAAATGATTCTCCCTTGTGCCCCTCATGGCTCAACAAATTTGGTCATCCCACCATCACGGGTTTTTTGTTTAGAGCCTATTGGATGTTTACCCTGATTAGGCGAATTTCACTGAAAACGCCTGTTAGTTTAATTCCTCAATGGTTAATGCTAGAACTTTGGTAATGCAGGAAAGTTCTTCAGATCACAAGAGCACACTGTGCTTCTTTCTGGTTCAAGTATCTCAAAGCTGAATCACGAGGTAGCAAAAAAGTTTCAAACTCACAGAAAAGCGTTTTAGCAAACTGGAAATAATTCCATGTTTCTTAGCTTCTGGGCACAAGGTTTCTTTGTGTATTTCAATGAAACTCTGACAAAATGATTCTCTCTTGTGCCCCTCATGGCTCAACAAATTTGGTCATCCCACCATCACGGGTTTTTTGTTTAGAGCCTATTGGATGTTTACCCTGATTAGGCGAATTTCACTGACAAAAAACGCCTGTTAGTTTAATTCCTCAATGGTTAATGCTAGAACTTTGGTAATGCAGGAAAGTTCTTCAGATCACAAGAGCACCACTGTGCTTCTTTCTGGTTCAAGTATCTCAAAGCTGAATCACGAGGTAGCAAAAAAGTTTCAAACTCACAGAAAAGCGTTTTAGCAAAATGGAAATAATTCCATGTTTCTTAGCTTCTGGGCACAAGGTTTCTTTGTGTATTTCAATGAAACTCTGAAAAAATGATTCTCTCATGTGCCCCTCAAGGCTCCCCAAGTTTGGTCTTCCCACCATCAAGGGTGTTTTGTTTACAGTCTATTGGATGTTTACCCTTATTAGGCGAAAATGCCTGAAAACGCCTGTCAGTTTAATTCTTAAATGGTTAATGCTAGAACTTTCAAAATGTAGAACAACACTTCAGTTCACAAGAGCACACTGTGCTTCTGTCTTGCTTCAAGTATCTCAAATCTGAATCAGTAGGTCGCAAAAGAGTTTCAAACTCACAGAAAAGCGTTTTTGCCAACTGGAAATAATTCCATGTTTCTTAGCTTCTGGGTACTAGGTTTCTTTGTGAATATCAATGAAACTCTGACAAAATGATTCTCTCTTGTGCCCCCATGGCTCCCCACATTTTGTCAATCCACCATCACGGGTTTTTTTTTGTTTAGAGCCTATTGGATGTTTACCCTGATTAGGCGAATTTCACTGAAAACGCCTGTAGTTTAATTCCTCAATGGTTAATGCTAGAACTTATCTAATGCAGAAAAGCACTTCAGATCACAAGAGCACACTGTGCTTCTGTCCTGGTTCAAGTATCTCAAAGCTGAATAACTAGGTAGCAAAAGAGTTTCAAACTCACAGAAAAGCGTTTTAGCGAACTGGAAATAATTCCATGTTTCTTAGCTTCTGGGCACAAGGTTTTTTTTGTGTATTTCAATGAAACTCTGAAAAAATGATTCTCTCTTGTGCCCCCCATGGCTCCCCAAATGTGGTCAATCCACCATCACGGGTTTTTTGTTTAGAGCCTATTGGATGTTTACCCTGATTAGGCGAATTTCACTGAAAACGCCTGTAGTTTAATTCCTCAATGGTTAATGCTAGAACTTTGAAAATGCAGAAAAGCACTTCAGATCACAAGAGCACACTGTGCTTCTGTCCTGGTTCAAGTATCTCAAAGCTGATTCACTAGGTAGCAAAAGAATTTCAAACTCACAGAAAAGCGTTTTAGCGAACTGGAAATAATTCCATGTTTCTTAGCTTCTGGGTACTATGTTTCTTTGTGTATTTCAATGAAACTCTGCCAAAATGATTCTCTCTTGGGACCCTCATGGCTCCCCAAATTTGGTCATCCCACGATCACGGGTTTTTTGTTTATAGCCTATTGGATGTTTACCCTGATTAGGCGAATTTCACTGAAAACGCCTGTTAGTTTAATTCCTCAATGGCTAATGCTAGAACTTTGAAAATGCAGAAAAGCACTTCAGATCACAAGAGCTCACTGTGCTTCTTTGCTGGTTCAAGTATCTCAAAGTTGAATCACTAGGTAACAAAAGAGTTTCAAACTCACAGAAAAGCGTTTTAGCGAACTGGAAATAATTCCATGTTTCTTAGCTTCTGGGCACTAGGTTTCTTTGTGTATTTCAATGAAACTCTGAAAAAATGATTCTCTCATGTGCCCCTCAAAGATCCCCAAGTTTGGTCATCCCACCATCAAGGGTGTTTTGTTTACAGTCTATTGGATGTTTACCCTGATTAGGCGAAAATGCCCTGAAAACGCCTGTGAGTTTAATTCTTAAATGGTTAATGCTAGAACTTTAAAAAACGCAGAACAACACTTTAGTTCACAAAAGCACACTGTGCTTCTCTACTGTTTCAAGTATCTCAAGGCTGAATCACTAGGTAGCAAAAGAGTTTCAAACTCAGAGAAAAGCGTTTTAGAAACTGGAAATAATTCCTTGTTTCTTAGCTTGTGGGTACTAGGTTTCTTTGTGTATTTCAATGAAACTCTGACAAAATGATTCTCTCTTGTGCCCCTCATGGCTCCCCAAATTTGGTCAATCCACCATCACGGATTTCTTGTTTAGAGCCTATTGGATGTTTACCGTGATTAGGCGAATTTCACTGAAAACGCCTGTAGTTTAATTCCTCAATGGTTAATGCTAGAACTTTGAAAATGCAGAAAAGCACTTCAGATCACAAGAGCACACAGTGCTCCTGTCCTGTTTCAAGTATCTCAAAGCTGAATCACTAGGTAGCAAAAAAGTTTCAAACTCACAGAAAAGCGATTTACCCAACTGGAAATAATCCCATGTTTCTTAGCTTCTGGGTACTAGGTTTCTTTGTGTATTTCAATGAAACTCTGACAAAATGATTCTCCCTTGTGCCCCTCATGGCTCAACAAATTTGGTCATCCCACGATCACGGGTTTTTTGTTTAGAGCCTATTGGATGTTTACCCTGATTAGGCGAATTTCACTGAAAACGCCTGTTAGTTTAATTCCTCAATGGTTAACGCTAGAACTTTGGTAATGCAGAAAAGTTCTTCAGATCACAAGAGCACACTGTGCTTCTTTCTGGTTCAAGTATCTCAAAGCTGAATCACTAGGTAGCAAAAAAGTTTCAAACTCACAAAAAAGCGTTTTCGCAAACTGGAAATAATTCCATGTTTCTTAGCTTCTGGGCACAAGGTTTCTTTGTGTATTTCAATGAAACTCTGAAAAAATGATTCTCTCATGTGCCCCTCAAGGCTCCCCAAGTTTTGGTCTTCCCACCATCAAGGGTGTTTTGTTTACAGTCTATTGGACATTTAACCTGATTAGGCGAAAATGCCTGAAAACGCCTGTGAGTTTAATTCTTAAATGGTTAATGCTAGAACTTTAAAAATGCAGAACAACACTGTCGTTCACAAGAGCACACTGTGCTTCTCTCCTGGTTCAAGTATCTCAAAGCTGAATCACTAGGTAGCCAAAGAGATTCAAACTCACAGAAAAGCGTTTTAGCCAACTGGAAATAATCCCATGTTTCTTAGCTTGTGGGTACTAGGTTTCTTTGTGTATTTCAATGAAACTCTGACAAAATGATTTTCTCTTGAGCCCCTCATGGCTCCCCAAATTTGGTCAATCCACCATCACGGGTTTTTTTTGTTTTAGTGCCTATTGGATGTTTACCCTAATTAGGCGAATTTCACTGAAAACGCCTGTAGTTTAATTCCTCAACGGTTAATGCTAGAACTTTGAAAATGCAGAAAAGCACTTCAGATCACAAGAGTACACTGTGCTTCTGTCCTGGTTCAAGATTCTCAAAGCTGAATCACTAGGTAGCAAAAGAGTTTCAAACTCACAGAAAAGCGTTTTAGCCAACTGGAAATAATTCCATGTTTCTTAGCTTCTGGACACTAGGGTTTTCTTTGTGTATTTCAATGAAACTCTGAAAAAATGATTCTCTCATGTGCCCCTCAAGGCTCCCCAAATTTGGTCATCCCACCTTCAAGGGTGTTTTGTTTACAGTCTATTGGATGTTTACCCTGATTAGGCGAAAATGCCTGAAAACGCCTGTCAGTTTTAATTCTTAAATGGTTAATGCTAGAACTTTCAAAATGCAGAACAACACTTCAGTTCACAAGAGCACACTGTGCTTCTGTCCTGGTTCAAGTATCTCAAATCTGAATCAGTAGGTCGCAAAAGAGTTTCAAACTCACAGAAAAGCGTTTTAGCCAACTGCAAATAATTCCATGTTTCTTAGCTTCTGGGTACTACGTTTCTTTGTGTATTTCAATGAAACTCTGACAAAATGAATCTCTCTTGTGCCCCCCATGGCTCCCCACATTTGGTCAATCCACCATCACGGGTTTTTTGTTTAGAGCCTATTGGATGTTTACCCTGATTAGGTGAATTTCACTGAAAACGCCTGTAGTTTAATTCCTCAATGGTTAATGCTAGAACTTTGAAAATGCAGAAAAGCACTTCAGATCACAAGAGCACACTGTGCTTCTGTCCTAGTTCAAGTATCTCAAAGCTGAATAACTAGGTAGCAAAAGATTTTCAAACTCACAGAAAAGCGTTTTTAGCGAACTGGAAATAATTCCATGTTTCTTAGCTTCTGGGCACTAGGTTTTTTGTGTATTTCAATGAAACTCTGAAAAAATGATTCTCTCTTGTGCCCCCCATGGCTCCCCAAATGTGGTCAATCCACCATCACGGGTTTTTTGTTTAGAGCCTATTGGATGTTTACCCTGATTAGGCGAATTTCACTGAAAACGCCTGTAGTTTAATTCCTCAATGGTTAATGCTAGAACTTTGAAAATGCAGAAAAGCACTTCAGATCACAAGAGCACACTGTGCTTCTGTCCTGGTTCAAGTATCTCAAAGCTGATTCACTAGGTAGCAAAAAGAATTTCAAACTCACAGAAAAGCGTTTTAGCGAACTGGAAAATAATTCCATGTTTCTTAGCTTCTGGGTACTATGTTTCTTTGTGTATTTTTCAATGAAACTCTGCCAAAATGATTCTCTCTTGGGACCCTCATGGCTCCCCAAATTTGGTCATCCCACGATCACGGGTTTTTTGTTTATAGCCTATTGGATGTTTTACCCTGATTAGGCGAATTTCACTGAAAAACGCCTGTTAGTTTAATTCCTCAATGGCTAATGCTAGAACTTTGAAAATGCAGAAAAGCACTTCAGATCACAAGAGCTCACTGTGCTTCTTTGCTGGTTCAAGTATCTCAAAGTTGAATCACTAGGTAACAAAAGAGTTTCAAACTCACAGAAAAGCGTTTTAGCGAACTGGAAATAATTCCATGTTTCTTAGCTTCTGGGCACTAGGTTTCTTTGTGTATTTCAATGAAACTCTGAAAAAATGATTCTCTCATGTGCCCCTCAAAGATCCCCAAGTTTGGTCATCCCACCATCAAGGGTGTTTTGTTTACAGTCTATTGGATGTTTACCCTGATTAGGCGAAAATGCCTGAAAACGCCTGTGAGTTTAATTCTTAAATGGTTAATGCTAGAACTTTAAAAACGCAGAACAACACTTTAGTTCACAAAAGCACACTGTGCTTCTCTACTGTTTCAAGTATCTCAAGGCTGAATCACTAGGTAGCAAAAGAGTTTCAAACTCAGAGAAAAGCGTTTTTAGAAACTGGAAATAATTCCTTGTTTCTTAGCTTGTGGGTACTAGGTTTCTTTGTGTATTTCAATGAAACTCTGACAAAAATGATTCTCTCTTGTGCCCCTCATGGCTCCCCAATTTTGGTCAATCCACCATCACGGATGTCTTGTTTAGAGCCTATTGGATGTTTACCGTGATTAGGCGAATTTCACTGAAAACGCCTGTAGTTTAATTCCTCAATGGTTAATGCTAGAACTTTGAAAATGCAGAAAAAACACTTCAGATCACAAGAGCACACAGTGCTCCTGTCCTGTTTCAAGTATCTCAAAGCTGAATCACTAGGTAGCAAAAAAGTTTCAAACTCACAGAAAAGCGATTTACCCAACTGGAAATAATCCCATGTTTCTTAGCTTCTGGGTACTAGGTTTCTTTGTGTATTTCAATGAAACTCTGACAAAATGATTCTCCCTTGTGCCCCTCATGGCTCAACAAATTTGGTCATCCCACCATCACAGGTTTTTTGTTTAGAGCCTATTGGATGTTTACCCTGATTAGGCGAATTTCACTGAAAACGCCTGTTAGTTTAATTCCTCAATGGTTAACGCTAGAACTTTGGTAATGCAGAAAAGTTCTTCAGATCACAAGAGCACACTGTGCTTCTTTCTGGTTCAAGTATCTCAAAGCTGAATCACTAGGTAGCAAAAAAGTTTCAAACTCACAAAAAAAGCGTTTTCGCAAACTGGAAATAATTCCATGTTTCTTAGCTTCTGGGCACAAGGTTTCTTTGTGTATTTCAATGAAACTCTGAAAAAAATGATTCTCTCATGTGCCCCTCAAGGCTCCCCAAGTTTGGTCTTCCCACCATCAAGGGTGTTTTGTTTACAGTCTATTGGACATTTAACCTGATTAGGCGAAAATGCCTGAAAACGCCTGTGAGTTTAATTCTTAAATGGTTAATGCTAGAACTTTAAAAATGCAGAACAACACTGTCGTTCACAAGAGCACACTGTGCTTCTCTCCTGGTTCAAGTATCTCAAAGCTGAATCACTAGGTAGCCAAAGAGATTCAAACTCACAGAAAAAGCGTTTTAGCCAACTGCAAATAATCCCATGTTTCTTAGCTTGTGGGTACTAGGTTTCTTTGTGTATTTCAATGAAACTCTGACAAAATGATTTTCTCTTGAGCCCCTCATGGCTCCCCAAATTTGGTCAATCCACCATCACGGGTTTTTTGTTTAGTGCCTATTGGATGTTTACCCTAATTAGGCGAATTTTCACTGAAAACGCCTGTAGTTTAAATTCCTCAACGGTTAATGCTAGAACTTTGAAAATGCAGAAAAGCACTTCAGATCACAAGAGTACACTGTGCTTCTGTCCTGGTTCAAGATTCTCAAAGCTGAATCACTAGGTAGCAAAAGAGTTTCAAACTCACAGAAAAGCGTTTTAGCCAACTGGAAATAATTCCATGTTTCTTACTTCTGGACACTAGGTTTCTTTGTGTATTTCAATAAAACTCTAAAAAAATGATTCTCTCATGTGCCCCTCAAGGCTCCCCAAATTTGGTCATCCCACCATCAAGGGTGTTTTGTTTACAGTCTATTGGATGTTTACCCTGATTAGGCGAAAATGCCTGAAAACGCCTGTCAGTTTAATTCTTAAATGGTTAATGCTAGAACTTTCAAAATGCAGAACAACACTTCAGTTCACAAGAGCACACTGTGCTTCTGTCCTGGTTCAAGTATCTCAAATCTGAATCAGTAGGTCGCAAAAGAGTTTCAAACTCACAGAAAAGCGTTTTAGCCAACTGCAAATAATTCCATGTTTCTTAGCTTCTGGGTACTACGTTTCTTTGTGTATTTCAATGAAACTCTGACAAAATGATTCTCTCTTGTGCCCCCCATGGCTCCCCACATTTGGTCAATCCACCATCACGGGTTTTTTGTTTAGAGCCTATTGGATGTTTACCCTGATTAGGTGAATTTCACTGAAAACGCCTGTAGTTTAATTCCTCAATGGTTAATGCTAGAACTTTGGTAATGCAGAAAAGCACTTCAGATCACAAGAGCACACTGTGGTTCTGTCCTGGTTCACGTATCTCAAAGCTGAATAACTAGGTAGCAAAAGAGTTTGAAACTCACAGAAAAGCGTTTTAGCGAACTGGAAATAATTCCATGTTTCTTAGCTTCTGGGCACTAGGTTTCTTTGTGTATTTCAATGAAACTCTGAAAAAATGATTCTCTCATGTGCCCCTCAAGACTCCCCAAGTTTGGTCATCCCACCATCAATGGTGTTTTGTTTACAGTCTATTGGATGTTTACCTGATTAGGCGAAAATGCCTGAAAACGCCTATGAGTTTAATTCTTAAATGGTTAATGCTAGAACTTTAAAAACGCAGAAACAACACTTTAGTTCACAAGAGCACACTGTTCTCCTGTCCTGGTTCAAGTATCTCAAAGCTGAATCACTAGGTAGCAAAGGAGTTTCAAACTCACAGAAAAGCCATTTAGCCAACTGGAAATAATTCCAAGTTTCTTAGCTTCTGGGTACTACGTTTCTTTGTGTATTTCAATGAAACGCTGACAAAATGATTTTCTCTTGTGTCCCTCATGGCTCCCAAATTTGGTCATCCCACCATCATGGTTTTTTTTGTTTAGAGCCTATTGGATGTTTACCCTTATTAGGCGAATTTCACTGAAAACGCCTGTTAGTTTAATTCCTCAATGGTTAATGCTAGAAGTTTGAAAATGCAGAAAAGCACTTCAGATCACAAGAGCACACTGTGCTTCTTTCTGGTTCAAGTATCTCAAAGCTGAATCACTAGGTAACAAAAGAGTTTCAAACTCACAGAAAAGCATTTTAGAGAACTGGAAATAATTACATGTTTCTTTGCTTCTGGGTACTAGGTTTCTTTGTGTATTTCAATGAAATTCTGAAAAAATAATTCTCTCTTGTGCCCCTCAAGGCTCCCCAAGTTTGGTCAATCCACCATCACAGGTTTTTTATTTAGAGCCTATTGGATATTTACCCTGATTAGGCGAATTTCACTGAAAACGCCTGTAGTTTAATTCCTCAATGGTTAATGCTAGAACTTTCAAAATGCAGAAAAGCACTTCAGTTCACAAGAGCACACTGTTCTTCTGTCCTGGTTCAAGTATCTCAAAGCTGAATAACTAGGTAGCAAAAGAGTTTCAAACTCACAGAAAAGCGTTTTAGCGAACTGGAAATAATTCCATGTTTCTTAGCTTCTGGGCACTAGGTTTTTTGTGTATTTCAATGAAACTCTGAAAAAATGATTCTCTCTTGTGCCCCCATGGCTCCCCAAATGTGGTCAATCCCACCATCACGGGTTTTTTGTTTAGAGCCTATTGGATGTTTACCCTGATTAGGCGAATTTCACTGAAAACGCCTGTAGTTTAATTCCTCAATGGTTAATGCTAGAACTTTGAAAATGCAGAAAAAGCACTTCAGATCACAAGAGCACACTGTGCTTCTGTCCTGGTTCAAGTATCTCAAAGCTGATTCACTAGGTAGCAAAAGAATTTCAAACTCACAGAAAAGCATTTTAGCGAACTGGAAATAATTCCATGTTTCTTAGCTTCTGGGTACTATGTTTCTTTGTGTATTTCAATGAAACTCTGCCAAAATGATTCTCTCTTGGGACCCTCATGGCTCCCAAATTTGGTCATCCCACGATCACGGGTTTTTTGTTTATAGCCTATTGGATGTTTACCCTGATTAGGCGAATTTCACTGAAAACGCCTGTTAGTTTAATTCCTCCAATGGTTAATGCTAGAACTTTGGTAATGCAGAAAAGTTCTTCAGATCACAAGAGCCACACTGTGCTTCTTTCTGGTTCAAGTATCTCAAAGCTGAATCACTAGGTAGCAAAAAAGTTTCAAACTCACAAAAAAGCGTTTTCGCAAACTGGAAATAATTCCATGTTTCTTAGCTTCTGGGTACAAGGTTTCTTTGTGTATTTCAATGAAACTCTGAAAAAATGATTCTCTCATGTGCCCCTCAAGGCTCCCCAAGTTTGGTCTTCCCACCATCAAGGGTGTTTTGTTTACAGTCTATTGGACATTTAACCTGATTAGGCGAAAATGCCTGAAAAACGCCTGTGAGTTTAATTCTTAAATGGTTAATGCTAGAACTTTAAAAATGCAGAACAACACTGTCGTTCACAAGAGCACACTGTGCTTCTCTCCTGGTTCAAGTATCTCAAAGCTGAATCACTAGGTAGCCAAAGAGATTCAAACTCACAGAAAAGCGTTTTAGCCAACTGTGAAATAATCCCATGTTTCTTAGCTTGTGTGGTACTAGGTTTCTTTGTGTATTTCAATGAAACTCTGACAAAATGATTTTCTCTTGAGCCCCTCATGGCTCCCCAAATTTGGTCAATCCACCATCACTCGGGTTTTTTGTTTAGTGCCTATTGGATGTTTACCCTAATTAGGCGAATTTCACTGAAAATGCCTGTAGTTTAATTCCTCAACGGTTAATGCTAGAACTTTGAAAATGCAGAAAAGCACTTCAGATCACAAGAGTACACTGTGCTTCTGTCCTGGTTCAAGTATCTCAAAGCTGAATCACTAGGTAGCAAAAGAGTTTTCAAACTCACAGAAAAGCGTTTTTAGCCAACTGGAAATAATTCCATGTTTTCTTAGCTTCTGGACACTAGGTTTCTTTGTGTATTTCAATGAAACTCTGAAAAAATGATTCTCTCATGTGCCCCTCAAGGCTCCCCAAATTTGGTCATCCCACCATCAAGGGTGTTTTGTTTACAGTCTATTGGATGTTTACCCTGATTAGGCGAAAATGCCTGAAAACGCCTGTGAGTTTAATTCTTAAATGGTTAATGCTAGAACTTTCAAAATGCTAAGAACAACACTTCAGTTCACAAGAGCACACTGTGCTTCTGTCCTGCTTCAAGTATCTCAAATCTGAATCAGTAGGTCCCAAAAGAGTTTCAAACTCACAGAAAAGTGTTTTAGCCAACTGGAAATATTCCATGTTTCTTAGCTTCTGGGTACTAGGTTTCTTTGTGTATTTCAATGAAACTCTGACAAAATGAATCTCTCTTGTGCCCCCCATGGCTCCCCACATTTGGTCTATCCACCATCACGGGTTTTTTGTTTAGAGCCTATTGGATGTTTACCCTGATTAGGCGAATTTCACTGAAAAACGCCTGTAGTTTAATTCCTCAATGGTTAATGCTAGAACTTTGGTAATGCAGAAAAAGCACTTCAGAGCACAAGAGCACACTGTGCTTCTGTCCTGGTTCAAGTATCTCAAAGCTGAATAACTAGGTAGCAAAAGAGTTTCAAACTCACAGAAAAGCGTTTTAGCGAACTGGAAATAATTCCATGTTTCTTAGCTTCTGGGCACTAGGTTTCTTTGTGTATTTCAATGAAACTCTGACAAATGATTCTCTCTTGTGTCCCCCCATGGCTCCCCAAATGTGGTCAATCCACCATCACGGGTTTTTTGTTTAGAGCCTATTGGATGTTTACCCTGATTAGGCGAATTTCATGAAAACGCCTGTAGTTTAATTCCTCAATGGTTAATGCTAGAATTTTGAAAATGCAGAAAAGCACTTCAGATCACAAGAGCACACTGTGCTTCTGTCCTGGTTCAAGTATCTCAAAGCTGATTCACTAGGTAGCAAAAGAATTTCAAACTCACAGAAAAGCGTTTTTAGCGAACTGGAAATAATTCCATGTTTCTTAGCTTCTGGGTACTATGTTTCTTTGTGTATTTCAATGAAACTCTGCCAAAATGATTCTCTCTTGGGACCCTCATGGCTCCCCAAATTGGGTCATCCCACGATCACGGGTTTTTTGTTTATAGCCTATTGGATGTTTACCCTGATTAGGCGAATTTCACTGAAAACGCCTGTTAGTTTAATTCCTCAATGGTTAATGCTAGAACTTTGGTAATGCAGAAAAGTTCTTCAGATCACAAGGAGCACACTGTGCTTCTTTCTGGTTCAAGTATCTCAAAGCTGAATCACTAGGTAGCAAAAAAGTTTCAAAACTCACAAAAAAGCGTTTTCGCAAACTGGAAATAATTCCATGTTTCTTAGCTTCTGGGTACAAGGTTTCTTTGTGTATTTCAATGAAACTCTGAAAAAATGATTCTCTCATGTGCCCCTCAAGGCTCCCCAAATTTGGTCTTCCCACCATCAAGGTGTGTTTTGTTTTACAGTCTATTGGACATTTAACCTGATTAGGCGAAAATGCCTGAAAACGCCTGTGAGTTTAATTCTTAAATGGTTAATGCTAGAACTTTAAAAATGCAGAACAACACTGTAGTTCACAAGAGCACACTGTGCTTCCTCCTGGTTCAAGTATCTCAAAGCTGAATCACTAGGTAGCCAAAGAGATTCAAACTCACAGAAAAGCGTTTTAGCCAACTGGAAATAATCCCATGTTTCTTAGCTTGTGGGTACTAGGTTTCTTTGTGTATTTCAATGAAACTCTGACAAAATGATTTTCTCTTGAGCCCCCTCATGGCTCCCCAAATTTGGTCAATCCACCATCACGGGTTTTTTGTTTAGTGCCTATTGGATGTTTTACCCTAATTAGGCGAATTTCACTGAAAACGCCTGTAGTTTAATTCCTCAACGTTAATGCTAGAACTTTGGTAATGCAGAAAAGCACTTCAGATCACAAGAGCACACTGTGCTTCTGTCCTGGTTCAAGTATCTCAAAGCTGAATAACTAGGTAGCAAAAGAGTTTCAACTTCACAGAGAAGCGTTTTAGCGAACTGGAAATAATTCCATGTTTCTTAGCTTCTGGGCACTAGGTTTCTTTGTGTATTTCAATGAAACTCTGAAAAAAAATGAATCTCTCATGTGCCCCTCAAGACTCCCCAAGTTTGGTCATCCCACC